>JASCZW010005641.1:0-156208 GCA_034211315.2 Aedes japonicus
ACGGGTTCAAGATAAGCCACTGTCCATTTCTATAGTTACTAACAAGTCGATGATTACTTCGGTGAGTGCTTTTGTGGTAGTGCACAAGGTGATGGTGGGTGGTTCTGCGCGTGCACGCATACAAGTACAACAACACAAACACGTAGTGGCAACCGATAGAATTAAAAAAATATATCTCACATCATTGGCACACGGCATATTATCATTCCCAGCCGCTTTTTTTCTGTTTGTTTAGGAACGCGCTATGTTGTAGGATGAAATGCGACTTCGATGGGTTACACTGCCCTAGAGTCATTTACACCCAACCGAAACCATAAACCAAACAGTTTTCCCCCTGTCACTTCTGTTCTGTCAAGAGAACGAGTGTGGAGTGGGGAAGAAAGGAAAACAGGAAGCTACGCACCGAGCGAAGAGGCAAAATATGAAAGACTTGCCAGTCGTCGGTACCACGCGCAGTCCGGTGTGTGTTTGTCAAATGCGCGCGCGACAGAACAAACACAGAAAGTCGTATTCAGTCTGCTGCTGTTGCTGGTGCTGCTTTCGTTATTGGCTGAGCCCTTCTGGTCAATAAATTCCGCTGCGTGTGCCAGAGGGCAATATATTTCAGTTAGAGCCGTCCTGGATGGTGACAAGGAGACGCCGCGGGGCGGAGAAACCAGCTGCCGGAAATGAGAGTCTCATTATTGTTTGCTGGAAATTTAATATGCAGGTTATCTAATCGTTCCACCCAACAGGTCCTTTTCTGCGGCTCCTAGAATTACTCGCGAGCTGTGTCTGGGGTAAATCGATGCGACTGGTTGGTTCGGAACCACCGCTCAGGCGACGACCGCGGTTGCGGAGGTGCGTGCGGGTGATGATTGTCGTCTTTGTTTTGTCGATGAAAGAAGGGTGACAGTCCACGAGTAGTTATTATGAGGTTGATACCGATTGCTGCGATGTGGTTTACGATTTGAATTTCTGTCAACTTACGTGACGGTGCGGAATTTTTTTTTTTTTGGCTTGAAATTTATTAGGATTGTGGTATCAGAAATCTGTTTTTTCGAAAGCGCGATTTTCTGGGGGTATAAGAAAGGTTAATTCGCAGGAGAACTAAGATAAATATAGCCAAAGGTAGTTTAACCAAGCGTTACAAATGAGTTAAGAACCAGTTTGAAAATTATATTGGATTAAACAAAATTAATCCTGAGATAATGAGGAAACTCCAGTTCAGTTCAATTATGCAGGTCAGATGGACGCAGATTGAGATTATTTGTTGATTTATGTATATTTATTTATGCGATAAAAAATATAGGTAAAAAAAAGCTGACAAAAAAGATATTACTGTCTATCTTTTTGTTAGTTGCTTGCACCTACTGGTACTCCAATCGGCACAACCAAATCGGACTGTTGGTCCAATCTAATGGTTTTATCAAAAATTGAAAATTTTCTATTAATAACACTGATTTTTTTCCAACCATGATTCGATTCTTACAACGAAAAATAGTGATACGTCAGGGTGATTACTTCTTGGAGCATCCTGCAAGTATTACTAAACGCAGGAAAATAATCGGTAAGTTTTCTGAACTGACAAACTATACTAATCTGGAGGGTTTATAGTTAACTCTGAGTGGCCCCCATTAAATAAACTAAAATAATCTCTAGAGATTTACGAGTCTCGCACTTGAATTTGTGTCGAGTTGCCGAGAACTATTGAATCCACTTTTAAATTGCGTGCTATTACGTAGTTATCTGTAAATTTTATTTGAAATACACTATGTGCTGCATCTTCGAATTCTAGATGTTTTCAGAAATACTTCGAAATAGGCATTTTTCCATAGGCACTTGATGCCCGGATGAAAAAACATTTCTTTACCGAAGATTCAGATAGAAAGCTAGATTAAAGCAGAGAATCACTTTAGCAAGCATATTCAGAACATTTGCTGGAATTCTTTTCGGGATACAGATGAATTTCAAAAATTTGTTGATTGATTATCAAAATAAAATTTAAATTCAATTGATTCCTTCAATCGAGGGATCTTAATTCTTATACTTTCAACACATTTTCAAAAATCTGCCTAAATTCTAGAGTAGTATTTTCTGCATACTCCTTGACAGTTCATTCCATAACTTTTCGTGAAATTTGAATTTTAATTTCCATGAGCTCTTGATTCATCCAATTCTTTTAGAAATGATTCGGGTTTTCAACCTCACAAATAGTACCTCAAATTGTACACTTATAGAATTCATGTGCCCAGTAAAGTACATGGCGACTATGAGATGAGTAAGAAGCGAAACTGACGATTACGAGCTTCTTGAAGTTGCTTTCATAATTATCAACCATTCATGAGTTTAGTTCTCATATGGACTTGTTTAGAAGATATGAAGCAATTATAAATATTCAATCAGTAACATTAAACAATTGCGCTGTTATATTGTGAAGAAAAAAGTTTTTCAAATCAAAGACAATGACGGATGCGAAATCGATTTTTTTTCGTTTAACCTTTGCGGTACTAATGTTGGTTTTGTCACAACATTTATTCTTTTAATCGGCTCTAACTTGGCCAAATTTCAACCGATTTTGGTGTTCCAAGTTCCATTATGTCGGGAATTTCATATTTGTTTTCGAACCACAAGACGGATTGGACCTGGAATATGGTTCCGGAGACATTTCAGAATCCGTTGGGGTAATAGATTGTTTTTGGGGCAGAAGTTATCAAATTATCGTAAAGAATTTTCTTATTTAAGCAGTACTTCGTCAACATTTATTACGGACAAGATGTCTTTGACCAACCAATATTCTGTGACCACTCTGGGAGCACCTGAACATGTTCCGGAATGGATATCCCGACTTGCTATCGACTTGCACCAAACTATACTGTGTGACGTATCAAACTTCTTGAATTTTCAAAAGCAAGTCATTGGAGACCATTTCAAGAATTTTTGGTCATCTTGAAATAACGTGACCTTTTTCTGAATTAGATGCCCTGGGGAATGTGGTTACTTTTACTATGTGATGTATCAAACTTCGTAAATTTTCAAAAGCAAGTCATTGAATTTTCAAAAGCAAGACAGTGACCATTTCAAGCATTTACGCCATCTTGGAATCACGTGACCATTTTCGCAAGTTTTTTATTCAACTCTATATTATTTGGGTACAAAATAAAACAGAAGTGTTTCCACTTTGATTTTGTGTATTTTGATAGAATTCTATATATTGAAGCTTTTTCGTGGGTCGTTTAATTTAATTCTGATTTATTTATAGTACACTCTGACAGCCTGAAAAACGGTGATTTTCCGGATTTTTTTTAAAGAAAACTATAAATATATGACAATGGAATACATATGTTTATTCTGTTGTTTTCTGGCTACAAAAATTATTGGAATTAAAAAAATTGCCCGTTCCGTCGATAACGGTCAAGGTTTCCGGGCGTCCACCCGAGCGACACTGCTTCGCCAGTAACTTTAGAACGGAGAATCTCATGAATTTGGGTTAAGTTTAAGATAAAGTAGGCGCTCCAAAGATTTTTTTTAGCCAAAAAAATACAATTTTTTGAAACTTGCAGAGTGTACTACCCCCTCGAAAAAGATAAATAGTGTTCAATTCCCTTCAAGTGGTTGGGACTTTTAGCACCATTGAAAGGTCCCTTAGCTGAGATCAATAATCAATGGAATGGAGCCACTTAACCAATGTGTGTAGTGAAGGACGAAGACAAGGCTGAGATATTCATTCGTAAAGCATACATTTATGTATAGTAATTAGATTGTTAAAAAAAAGGATTATTTTTAAATGAAAGTACACCCGAACAAGGAAGAATAGAAGCGAGTTTACTAAATGAAAGCATGAGCATTGTCTTATGATTGAGCCCCAATAGTGTAGCAATTGAAAGCTTCAAGTATTTGAGGCACAATGATGTTTCTTCTTGTTTATAGTTTTCCAAAAAGCATCCCCTCTTTTTAAGATCAGCCAACTAATCAGCAGCCTGGCATCTTCTCTGTTTGAGTTAAACAACAAACTGGAGTGTCTACAATGTTATATTTCCAGTAATCAGCATCCATTTTCCAGGCTTAAAACCCGTTGAATCTTGTACGTAAATATTGATTACGTGTTAAATGACAATTTGTCTGAATATTTTGCCTAGCCTTGCAATATTGTGCAACCTCTACCCAATCACTGCTTTTCCTGGATAGAGAAGATACCGACGAACTAAATAGCTAGTTGCTGGTGCGATTAAAGTTTCCCTTTCTTGGTGGATCGATCGTTAACACCAGTCGTCTGTCTCCACTCACTGCATTTTAGATTCCAAGAAAAATTCCAACGGTAATCTATTGCAACTCTTTCAACTTTCATGCAAACTAGGGCCACCAAAACAAGGAATAACATTTCCTCAACATGATGGTGATGCTTCTTTTCGTCAGGGTGCTGAGAGTTTTGAGAAATCAACGTTTGAATCTTACTTCCTCTCTTTGTTTACAAAATCAGATACGTCTGTTTAAAAAAGTACTCGAGATTGAATGTCATAATCACATATCTTACGACCTACATCTTATTATAACTAAACTTAACCCGTTATCAACCGAGACAACATAAATAGAACACCCAGATCTCTAGGAAAATGTTCGGGTGTGAAAAGTTTATTTCGCTTACAGAACTCTTCAAAGAAATAATAAGCATTTGAATATGCACATCTGTTCCATATTCCAAAATTTACTCAGTTAAATAAGCTATCATCTTCTTCTCTTGGGAGAGCTCCTCAAATTTTAATATTTGCCAAAGAAATTGTTTTAGCACAACATCGCTTATTCCAAATGTTAAACAATAAAGCTAGCGAAAAAACGAGAATCATCATCCGCATCGCACAAGAGATCGCATCAGCATCAGCAGCAGCAGCAGCAGCAGCAACAACTGCAAAATAGAACCAACGACTGGAAGAATCTAATTTAGGTTGTCACCCTGTCTTACATTTTAAAAATTTAATTTACGTGTATTCTGTTCTTGTCTGTTTCTATATTATTTCTGTGTCATTTTTAACGATAAAGGAAAACAAACAAAAAGTATGAATCCGGGAAAAGCAGTGGCGCTCAGATATCAACTTTCGGCACTAATTCAATTATGAGCGTGAGATAAAGCACGCCAGTAGAGTATGTATGTATGTATGTATCGCCAGTGAGTGTACCCGAATCGAATATAGAGCGAAATCGCGACACGGACAAACGCGAACGACGAGCAAAATCTATATATGAGTGTTGGGATGGGTTCGCCCGACTGCCTTTTCTTTTTGCCTAGAGCCGTTTGTTACGTTTATTGTAGAGCGAATTTGTTTTACTTAGTTCCTTTTTCCGAGAGTGCAAGAATACATTTTCCACTTTCTCTTCTTCTGTATTTTGGCTACTGTACATTTAAATGGTATCATTGCACAAACGAAAAAAAAAATCCAAAACAAAAAAAACTAAATTTGAGAGAGTACGAGAGCAAGCGAATGTACAGAAAAAAAAATTGTAGTGACATTGCAAAACGCCTAACGTAGGAAAATAGGGGAAAATTGCCAATAACTGGCAAGCCGCACACAAGTCTTTGTTCCGATGAATAAAACAGCATCATAAAGTATTTTTGTTTGTTTTCTGTTTATTAACGTTGATAGTATACATATCTATTACTCTGGTTCAGCTTTTATACTCGTGTAGCAGAAATGGAATGACCGTATTTACTCATTTAGTTTTCCTTTCACCTTCCAATTCATTATTCATTTGATTAGTTTCCTTTTAAAAAAGCAATTACATTTACCATTTTTATCTCTTCATCGTTTCCATTTTTATTAATATGAGTAACAAAAATCAATAAACAGACATCCCCGAGACTGCAGCAGCAAGCGCAATACAGAGCAAGCGAGCGAGCAATCACGTGACACAGTTTCCAAACGCGAATCAAGCGAAATTAAAACGCTCCCATTTTCACCCCCCTCCCGACCGGTCAATTATATATAGTCAATTCGTGGCGGCGACTCAAAAAAAAAAATCACTCAAATCGAAAGGAAAAAAAGGGACAATTAGCGTTATTATGATTGAACCGATGCCAACCAAACGTGATCGAACGATTGTTTAAGAAAATTATGACAAACTTTCCAATGCAAATGATGATAATGATAGCGCACTAAACGCACCCTCGTGTTTGTAACTAGCAGCAAAAAGTAGATTTTTTTGAAACTTAGCCAATTGATAGAGAATGCTTGAGCGTGATGGTATCTTCAGGTCCCTGGCTGCGTAAGTTTTTGCACGCACGCTTGCCAAGCCCAGGACCCTGAAGGCCATCCCAGTGCAACATTTGGTACATCTCACACCTTCAATTAACTCACATCGATTTTACATTTCCCTTACTTTCTAATTAGTCGTGTTTTCTTGTGTATTGTGTCGTGTCTCTTTGCGTTCTGTCGTTCTGTTTCTGTTCCTATTTCCCGAATCCTGATTTGTCTCGAGAAGCATTAAATGACTAAAACGTAAATATGATTTGGGAGCTACCAACGTGATTATTTTGTTTGTGTCTTGTTTCCATAAACTGCCTTGATTTGATCTCTCGTGTTTCGTGTATTCGTTTGTTTGTTGGAATGCAATTTAAGTGTTTTTTGGTACAATAAGACAAAGAAAAAAAGAAAACAAAAACTCGAACAAATGTAAAGGCGCGGCTGAGGAATTGCCAATTTTCCTGTATTTTCCTACTCCGAATGCTTGCGATAATAAAACTCTCGAACGAGAGCAAAACATATGAACCAATCAGATAGGACAGCATATTTCGTTTTAGTCATTTCATACTTGCTTGATCCCGGTGTCGTCTAGCTGCTAGTTGAATTATTCAATCGAACATACATCCACAGATAAGGACACAGGGGCAGTGTGCATAGATGATATGCGCACACCAACTGGAGCTGCAAATCAATTAGGAAAACGCTCAAAGGAGTACGAATAATTCAGCTAGCATCACAGACTGTTTGGCACTGTGCTGTGCTATCTATGAATTTCCCTCTCTATCTCTCTCAACTCTCCAGCTATTTATGTATATGTATATGATCTACCACACAGTTATAGATGTAGCGATTGTGTTGTGTTTTGTGGTGCAAGAGCTTTAATGCCTTAGCTAACGGATGATGGACGGTGGAGTTTCGGTTCGGAATTTTCGTTCTATTTTTCGTTTTTCTGGCATTTCGGATTCTGGGGGATGCTGGGATCAGTGAGATTTGGGCTAAACATTTCCTCTGTGCGAACTCGTTCTAGGTATGGGATGCAAGGGACGCGAAACGTTGCACTACCTTTGCGAGCAGATCCCCGGCGATGCACTACTCTTCAGTATGTTCAAGATCAACCCCGAGCCCATCAAATGTCCACTGGCGGGTGAGTACCTATTTCCACTGACTACATATATAAATAGCAAAGTGTGGTGCTTTGATGTTGTGCGAAGTAACCAATCTGGATAATTGGTAGTTATTAGCAGCAGGGGCAGTTGGTTGGAAATGATTCCTAATTTCAATTAGATAACTTGTTCCACTTTTTGACAGGACGATTTGGCACGCATCCAAACGGAAGAACATCTAGTTGGATTTTTTTTTTTTGATTGGTTATTTCGAATGGGGTGCGTGCACAAGTTACTCTGTTGTCACATTCGGTGGAGTGAATTCAGACGCGAGAAAACTAATAAATGGTAAACGTTGTTAGCCAGCGGGATGTTGAATGAAATTGAATCATTTGCCGTTAGGATTGCAATTTTTAATGGTAATTGAATACAAGTCAACATCGAATTGCAGGATTTGTAAACGGTACGAAAAGTCTTTTATGAGTGTTTGTTTGTATATTACAGAAGCACCCAACGCAGACTGGTCGGCAGTGGCATTAGAGAACAAAACTAGCTGAACAATGCATTAGGTTCTACGTAACATTGGAAGATTCTCTTCGTCGACGTTCTCTTTCGATAACAGTTTGTCTGTTAAACGATTTGCTGATGTTTTTGACGTATTGGATCCGTACTTACTCTTTATATTACCGTACTGTGTGTTGAAAATACTTGAACATGTTTTTACAAAGCCAAAGGAACACAAAGAGAAAGTCGACGAAGAGAGTCTCCCAATGTTACTTAGGACCTAATGCATTGTTCAGCTTGAAATGTGTATGCGATAATTCAAACTTGAAGCATTCATTCAAGCAACTATTAGGCTGAGAGTTAGAATGTTATACAGTTTCAGCATGATATTTTCCTGTCTTTTACGAGATCAATTCTACATTAAAACCGGCAATAACACACATATGTACATAGCAAATCAAAATTTGCAAATTTGTAATATTTGAAAATATAACTTCCCAAGCTTTACCTCACCACGGCCATATCCTAAACATTCTAAAATGCAAACTTTCCTAACAATGGAACACAATCTGCAAAAGTAATTATTCGTGGATCCGTTCAACCCACTGTTACAACCTGAAACTGTGTATCATATATTGCTTATTGTTTTTAAAACGTACCTCCGGTTTGAGACTCACACCGACGAAATGCTCGATTGAACGTATTACTTGAACTGATTCCTCTCCAATAGTAAGTTACTTTGATATGAGCAGCAACAGAAACAGAATCAAAACATGTCAGTTGCAAAAGACAAAGCCTGCTTCGATCAAAGTCTTACGTTGAATGAGAAGTCTTCAGAATAGTAAGCTTGATGGTGCCGCAAGCGAAACGAATGTTTCCTACAATTCACTAATCAGCTTCTCAAAATTTGTACTAAATTGCAGCTCATCTGACACAAATTATTTGAATTGTTAAAATCACAGGAACATTTGAAATTCTTTTTCATAATGATCACAACCGGTTGTGGCTTGACGGCTTGTCCTCTTGCATTTACAAAATCGTCAGAATAAAGTGTGGCCCAGTTAGTATTGAAACATAGACTTTTGCGCATATTTCGGATATACATTAAATAAATAGTATTCTGTGTTGACTAAAATGTTCGACTTTATGAACTTAAGAGGGAAAATACAAAAAAAAAATTATCATTTCGATTTAGAAGAAATTTGCGAAATTTTCCCGGAATACGTTTCATCAACTTACTTACCTTACCAATCAGACTAAGGCCGGCGTGGCCTCTGCTGTACACAGAAGTTATCTCCATTCTATTCGGTCCATGGCTGTCACTCGCCAGCCTCGCTGTCTGCGGAGGGTCCGCAGGTCACCTTCTACTTGATCGATCCACCTTGCTCGTTGCGCGCCTGTTCTTCTTGTACCTGTCGGTTCGTTTTCGAGAACCATTTTCACAGGGCTGTCGTCCGACATTCTTACGACATGCCCAGCCCATCGTAGTCGACCGATTTTTGTGATGTGTACGATGGGAGGTTCACCCAGCAACTGGTGCATTTCGTGGTTCATTCGCCTCCTCCACGTTCCGTCTTCCATCTGCACTCCACCGTAGATGGTATGCAGCACCTTCCGTTCAAAGACTCCAAGGGCGCGTTGGTCCTCCACTAGCAATGTCCATTTTTCGTGGCCGTAGAGAACTACCGATCTAATTAATGTCTTGTAGATGGTCAACTAAGTGGTTCGGAGAACTTTGTTCGATCTTAGCGTCCTTCGGAGTCCAAAATAGGCACGATTACCAGCCATAATACGCCTTTTTATTTCTCTGCTGGTGTCATTATCGGCAGTCACCAATGAGCCTAGATACACAAATTCGTCTACTACCTCGATTTCATCACCGTCGATCTGAACTCGTGCTAGGAGACTAACTTTGTCTTCTCGTGAGCCTCTTCCCTTCATGTATTTTGTGTTCGACGCATTAATCACAAGCCCAATCCTACCAGCTTCAGCCTTAAGTCTGATGTACGTGTCCGCCATCGTCTCAAAGTTACGTGCTACGATATCAACGTTGTCGGCGCAGCCAAATAGTTGGACAGACTTCCTGAAGATCGTGCCACTCGTGTCTATCCCAGTTCTCGAATCACACCTTCCAGTGCAATGTTAAACAACAAACACGACAATCCATCACCTTGCCGTAACCCTCTCCGAGATTCGAAGGGACTCGAGAGCGTCCCTGATACTCGGACGACACACATCACTCGATCCATCGTTGCTTTGATCAACCGCGTCAGTTTTTCCGGAAAGCCATATTCGTGCATGATTTGCCATAGCTGGTCTCGATCGATTGTATCATACGCTGATTTGAAATCGATGAAAAGATGATGTGTGGGCACGTTGTATTCGCGACATTTCTGCAGCACTTGCCGAATCGCGAAAATCTGGTCCGTAGTTGCGCGGGAACCCATGAATCCCGCTTGGTATTGCCCCACGAACTCCTTTGCAATTGGTGACAGGCGGCGGCATAGTATTTGGGAGAGCAACTTGTAGGCAGCGCTCAGTAGCGTGATCACACGATAATTGCAGCAATCCAGCTTGTCGCCCTTTTTATAGATGGGACACACTATTCCCTCCATCCAATCCTCCGGTACACATTCCTCCTCCTAAATCTTGGTAATTACCCAGTGCAGCGCTCTAGCCAGTGCTTCAGCACCGTATTTTAATAGCTCGCTTGGGAGTTGGTCAACACCAGCGGCTTTGTCGTTTTTCAACCGATCAATTTCCTCCTCAACTTCCTGAAGGGTTGAGGTCGGGGTCCTGTCATCTTCTGCACGTGTTCCTAGATTTATCACCGAGCCACTTTCGTTCGCTGTAACATTACCGTTCAGGTGCTCGTCGAAGTACTGCTTCCACCTTTCAATCACCTCACACTCTCCTGTGAGAAGGTTGCCATCCAGGTCTCTGCACGTATCAGCTTGTGGTACGTAGCCTTTGCGCGAGTTGTTCAACTTCTCATACAATTTGCGTGTGTCGTTAGCACGGTAAAGTGCTTCCATTTCTTCGCGGTCTCGATCTTCCCTCTGGCGCTTTTTCCTTCGAAGAATAGAATTTTGTCTGTTCCGTGCCTGTCTATACCGTTCCATATTCGCTCTCGTACGGTGTTGCAGCATTCTCGCCCGTGCTGCATTCTTTCATCAACTGGCGCACATTATTCTCATCCATCGTTTTGGTAACCTTGTAACACTTGGTTCTCAATTTATTGATAATTTTGACGACACCGCCATCCACCTTCAGCTTCCTCTTCATAATAGCCCAAAATCTCTCTATCCGTCTGAGCTGGGGACAGTATGGTGGATTGAGTTCTTTCGGTATAAACTGAATCTCGTCATACCACTGTAGCACTGTTTTACTGTGCTGACCAAAGCATGACAGGTTCATTGTGGGATGTGATGAATGGCAATATTCGCTTTTGAAGACATTCGGTTCTGTACAGCCCTCAATTAAATGTCTTATCTATGATGAAAACCTTGATCTTCATACCGCAGCTACAGATGCCTTGCCAAATCATGTATTTACGTGCAAATTTATCTGCAAACATAAACTTGAATTTGGCGAGAACATCTCCCCGAGCCGTAGCCAAAATGTTTGTCCCAGTAACTGTTTGAAATCGGCCTTTACATAGGTTTCATCATCCACTGAATTTTGTTAACACCTGAACATACAGTTTTCTGGCACGGATTGTAGCCACATTGTTCTGCATTTGATCCCTATTTGGTTGTCTACAGGCCAGGTATGACTTGAAGCCTTCCCGGAGACGAATCCGTTGCACGGTACTGCGTGCGGTGTGAAAATTTTTGGCTAAATCGCGGTCTGAGATGTTGGGGTTTGCCTTAATGTTCTTGATAGTTGACGGCTGACAGTACCCGCCCGACGCTTACTTTGAGGCTTGCGATCCGTCAAAAAAGTTTCTCTGTACTTTTACAAAACCCGCCACACGATATTTCGGGGAAAACACTCTTGCAAGTTTTGGCCCAGACCAGGAAAGGTTTTCCAAATGACTGCGCACAATTATGTTTCCATTTTGTATTTCTCTGAAACACGTTCGAAAAGCACCCCGAAAACTTCTTATGTTGTTATTGTTAAAGGGAATACATAAGATGTCATAGTTTACAAATCCGACCACTAGGGTCGCTGTAAGAATCAAAAAGGGTTGTCCCAATACTTAATAGGCCACACCTTAGTGTGGCAGTTCGTAAAAAATTAGGTTGTTAAGATTTGAAATTTTTTAAAACCCTTACCACTTTCATGCAAAGTAGGACCACACACTTAAAAATTATGAATTTTACACGAGACGTAATTCATGTTTGTAAAAAGTCGGGGAACGTCAAGAGAAATATCGTGTAAAATTATGTCTCCTGAAATTGACACATACGCAATTCAGCGAAATATGTGTTTGATTGAATTTATTTTCTCGTCTCTTTCAACTCATTCTTATGTGCTACAGGACGCTTGCATATGTCCGTCTCAAGAGACAGAAAATTACATGACATTTTGGAAGTATTCGCCATCATGTTATGGAATTATTATTATATGTGATAGTGGTCCTCTTTGTTGACAAAACCAGATACGTCGTTTTGAATAAGTTGTCGAGATTTCTCTGAATTCTTTGAAGCATTTTCAATGAATTTAGAAATTCAGCCAGAATCGTTACATCTATTCACCTGATGTCAATTCATCTAATTATAGGATTATTATTAGAATAAAAAAAATCCTCTAAACTGGCAAAACATCAATTTATGGCCCGACAAACTCAGAAGCAAACCACATATCGCGTAATATAAGAAAAGAGAGGTTTTTTTTATCGGTATGCTCTTTGATTTATTAGGGCAAAACAAACAAAATTGTTGCTCTGTTTACGACTTAAGTCGACAGAAGACATTGTTAGTGTGTACATTCTACAATTGATTCCATTGAAAATGCTTTTGTAACCGTGTTATTCACAGAATAGGAAGTCGATGAAGAGAATAGTTTAACAATGACGAACCCTTTTCTAATTTTATGCGTGATTTCTCAAAAAACAGGTTTGAATTCTACTTGGACTCTTCGAAAAACCAATAGCGTAGCATGAGGTTTGCGTAGAACGCGAGTACTCAGAACTGCACCATTAGTAAGCGCTGGAAAACACCTTCCAATTAAATATTCCAAGAATATATCAGAGAACCAATACCACGAAAAACATTGAACCTATTGTCTTAGGAAGCTCTTCAGATAACCGTGAGAAAAAGTTGACTGTGATTTTTTGGTGGATGGTCCCGTGGCTTAGAACGACAATATACAACTAGATGTACTTATGCAATAAATCAACACACACACGAGCTTAAAGTCCCTTCCTAATCTGTAACCAAACCTAATAACGAGACCATCTCCGCAACCCTCTTCCAGGTTCCTTCACCTTCACGTACAACCGAGGCCATGGGGAGTGCAAGAACCCGATTTCGAAGATGGACATGTGCACGGAAGACAGCAGGCTGCTGCTAAACTTCCAGGCGTGTCCTGACGTACCGGGTACGGAAAGCACAGGTAGCTAATATCCATCAGAAGAAATACGAAACAACGAGCTGATTGTTCTAAATTCTTGCCCTTTCAGTGGAAGAACTGACCTGCCTAGCGGGATGGAAGGATGGCAACTCTCGATATCTCGTAGGATTAGTTTCGCACCATCATGCCATCTCGAATGAGGACCGGTATAGGTGCTTCGTGTACGAGAAGATCAGCGGATCAGGTAACTTTTTAGCTCTGGTTGTGAATTGCGGAGTGATGAGAAATTTTCTTACAACTAAATTAGGAGCAGCGAACGCCGATGCCGAGTACAAGCTGGCTCAATCAGGTGATGCCACCTGCAACGGGCTGGAGAGTGCCGAGGTCGGTTCGCGGATCATGACCCTGAAGCGGGCTCCGATGACGGAGCGGTGCGATTTTCCTGCATGGTTCAAAGGCCCCCGCCATTGGCATGCGCTGATGGGAAATGCCAACTTCATATTCCATCCTAGGTAAGTGCATTGCGTCATACAGCGAAACGATGCAGCTACTGTGGAGCAATTGGTTAATTGATTGTTACTTTACCAGTGATGGATCGTTGCATATTGTAAAGCCAAGTGGCTACATGGAGGCACGGGCACTGTGCGAACAGATCAACAAACAGACGGCCACGGAGATGATGGCCGTCGTTCATCACACAACTGGATGGTGAGTACGGATGGCATGACACGAGAATCTCAGCTCAATTACACTTAATTGACGATTGATTGTTCTTATTCTTCTCCTTCTTCTCCATTTCCCGGTGCAGTACTTCTGGATATATGTGTGTGATGTTCTATCGACGAGATACTCACGTAGCTGAGCTACAAATGGGAACACCCGCAGCTAGATTAGAGGATGCGTGTACGACTGAGAATTTTGACGTGCATCGGACTCCGTTTGTTACTTTATTAGGTAATTGCGATGCACTCACAGCAGTGGCTATAAAATTTCAATTTAAACTAATCAAATTAACATCTATTATCCGAATTTTCTTCGAACAGCTAATAATCCAGAGACACAGATCTGTCCAATGGAAGGATACTACTCAATTAAAGGTTTCCTTATTCCTTCATCGACGATTTCAAGGCACAAGCGAAATCACAACAACAAAAGCCGAATGCACCGGCATAGGGAGGTAGTCAGCTTCCGGAACCAGGAAAGTGCGGACGGCTACTACTACAACCTGGAGAAGCGGAAAGCTTTCTCGCGTATGAGGCGGACAGCTGCGACGCAGCCTAGTGATAATGTCACACAAGACTTTTACAGTTTAGGTGAGTTTGCCTACGGGTCACTGTTGTAAGTAGAACTAATCTTATTATAAACATTGCGAAACTATTCCACAGAATCGACCCGAGCTCGTAGAGAAACGATGGGATGTAATATTAATCACAATACCAACAGACGTTTATTCATAGGATGTAATGAAAACACTGTAATAGAAGTTAAGCCAAAATGTAAAAACGACGAAGAGGAAAGTAAGTTTAGACATGGAACACATGATTTTTCTGCTTCGGTGTTTGATTGATGTTGTCCCTTATTTTTTGTCCACACTAGCGTACACCTGCCATGGGCACTGGCAGGAAAACCAGACGACGTTCATTATTGCGAAGCATCTCAGCTCGCAACATGGCGTCTGCATAAGCTACGTGCCAATCGAGGGAAACCAGGTGCAAGTGTACGTAGGCGATACGTGCCACCGGCCTGGGATGCAACAGCATCCACAGGCCGGCGTCAACGGCAATGGGGCGGGGGCGGCCGCAATGATGACGGCGATGGGTGGCGGAGGCGGCGGCGGGGGTGGTGTCTCTACCACTATTCATAAGACTATGGCTAACGTTACCGTTATAGGTGAGTTATAGGGTTTGAGGTGGGGGAGGAGTGATTTGGCATGTTTGTCTTTATTAATGAAACGTAAGACCAGGATTTAGGTGCATTTTTTCGTGGAGCAAGTGAATTGCTCGGAGTCTCTTCTTTAGTTGAAAGATTTGATACATTTTGCGGAATGACATAAATGGTTATGAGTGTGAACTAATGTTAAATTTACCTGCAAAGATTACCTATGTCTGTAGGACTATCTTCAGCAGGAGTAAATTTGGGTGTCACACAAACTCTTACAAACGTTACATTATTTGTAGATCATAAACTAATAGTAGTAGATGATTAAAGTCATAGAATTTCACTGAAATCATTAGGATACTAATCTTTTAACAACAAGGAGAATTTCTAAAAAAATGTAAATCAAAAATTTGTTCTACTACAGATGACATTAATTATCATTCCAACAGTAGTTTTGGACTTGAAATATAGTCATACGGTGGTGAGATATTGGTTGGAATCTAACACCGAGATTCAATTTCAGTCTCAACCATTGGCTTTTCTTCTTCTATGCATGAATTCAGAAGGATAGCTCGAATTCGCTTGGAGTAGTACACGGCCACGAATTTAAATTCCATTTCGAGTCGTTTTTGACTTACTTTCGTTAAAATTGGAGTCACTCAAATATTAGTAAATGTAACTGGGATTGACAAGTCAGCGTATCCAAAACATCCACCTGATATAAATCGATCATAAATGAGTGACTCCACTGTTGGCGAAAATGAGTCAAAAACGAGTCAAACTGAGTAAAATTGGTGGCCATGTGGTTTACTTTTGGAGAACAATGAGTTTTATATTTATTAAATACGCTTTAGGCAGCTTTTAGCTCTAGCTGCTAATGATCTTATACTGGCTTGAAAATGGAAGAACCAGTATTTTTCTTTCCCGCTCGGTAGAACGAAAAAAACGATTACACCGCAGCAGCACATCAGGCAAACCTTAATTATATGTACGCTACACTAAGCTCTCAACACCAATTTCTAGTAAATAGCAAACCCATTCAACATTGACAAAAATGCAAGGACTGTTCATTAAATAAATTGTACATCTGTTTCTCAAAGGAAACTATTTACTATCGAACAAATTCATAAGTTTGGTTTATAAAAATGAAATTCACATGATTTTGAATATTTACTCCTCATTTCTGAAGAACTCTCGGACTTTTCTTTTGATACCTCCCATTAAATCCCATTAGATTTGATTTTCGGTGTGCTGCAGACCAAATTTTCTTGGAGCATTCAACAGAACTTGCTTCTCTTCCATCTTTCTTAAGATGCCGCTTAATTATTGTTCAATTCGAAATAACGCAGAGCAGGACAGTTTGGAAGATGTTGTTATTTTTCGACAAAATCGACCTTTTTCCTTCTTGAGGCATCTCTAACAGTGAGCAGAAACCGGTACGTTAGTGGCGGGTAGAATCGTCAGATCACTGGGCCTAATGACAATGAAGAATCCGTATGCTCTCAGTAGATGGGTAGAAGCCGTTTATTGATACAATTTGACGTACGTCTCGTCGTCCATCAAAATCCACCGGCTTGGCTTTTGGAGGAGAACGTCATACAAGTTCCGTGACCGTATTTGCCAAGAGGGTTTCTGTCATTTTGGGTGCTTTCTACTTCTTGTAGTTTCTAATATTGTTACGTCGTTTGATATTCTGCACAATGCCGACGCTAATGTCCCCTTTTTTTGTCAATTTCGCGAACGGAAAACGGTTTATGCTTCTTTTTCTGGTCCGATACCCCCTTTTTGCGTCCAGATTTTGGTAAACCTTCAAGAGAACACGTTTCTCCAAAAATTTTAACTATATTGAATACTGCAGATTTAGTGTACTTCATGCTTCTCGAAACGACCACTTTAAGGAAAACCATTTGCGCCAAATTAATCTGCGAGTAGATAAGCTGATCTCAGTTATCCTCAAAGCTTTTGGGGAAATGGGAGGTACTGGGAGTCCATAACAGGTATAACACAACATTACATAGACGGCCTTATTCACACTTCCAACTCAGGAATAGAAGGTCAAGAAGAGCCATCGTCACCTACGGGTCCTATACCTATATCTTTGTTTACAGAGCCGTGCGGTGGTTGAAACAGCTTTTATTAGATTTTCCAGGAAATTTAACATGCGACTGGTCCTATTTTGTTGATCTTGAGCGACTCCGAGCAAAACTATCTATAAATTATTCAATAATATAAGGGGCGTTGGGTAAAATCCGTCATATCTTTGTACACAGAGCAGTAGATGCAGTGCAGTAGATGATACAACTTCTATTCGATTCTACAAGAAATTTTACATAGAGCTAGCCTTATTTTGTTGATCTAGAGGTGCTCCGAGCAAAGATATCAATAAACGATTCAAGAATACAAGGGGAAGTGGGGTAAAACCAGACATATTCACACAGCCGTGCGGTAGTTGAAACAGCTTTTATTCGATTTTTCAGGAAATTTCACTTAGGACTAGCACTATTTTGTTGATTTTGAGCCTCTCCGTGCGAAGATGTCTATAAATTATTCAAGAATATAAGGGGAAGTGGGGTAAAGTAAGCTCTATAACTCCACAACTATATCCATGCCGTAATTGAAACCAGTTTCATTCGATTTCTCAGACAATTTCCAAGCGAAAATGGCCTTGTTTACAAGCCGTGCTTAAAAACGACAAAAGTTACAGATTTTTTCCTTAGTTTTTATCAGTTCTTGCCCATTGTGCAATGCTTAATGTTGTGTACATATAATCGAGATCCTATAATCCGTATACTCCGCCTAACATGTCTGTCGAAATGTTGAACTCTTTCGTCGAGAGTGGCTTCGAAGTCTTTGGCCGGAGTTAAGGCTGTCAGCTTATACTATCAAAATCATGTCGAATCTCCTGCCCTGGCAGCTCTTCGATGTATGTCTTGACGTAGATTTCGTCCTCCATTAGCACGCAATTTAATTTTAGTCGGCTTCGTCGTATACAGATTCCGAGGTCGTGCTTTGGCCAACATTTTTTGTTTATTGTATTGAATTGGATTCATTGTCCTCTTATAAAGGGTAAACACGAAATTACTGAACCACTTCCAACTTCTTGTAACTTTTTTCCCTCTAGTCAAAAATTAACCAAATTTGAGATCAAGATGAGCTGGATTTCATGCACACAAGGTTTAAATCTCCCCAAACCAGGTGTGCAACCGTCAATGCTAATGCTAATGCTAATGCTAACAAGGTTTAAATCTCCCCAAACCACGATGAACGGCAGTAAACTGCCAAAACTCGTTCTAGGAAACTCTACACGTAGATGTTGACTAGATACAGCTGCTGCTGATGAGCTCCAACAAATGTCCGGTCAGAAATTTTACAACAAAAAAGAAAAATCAAAAGTGGATGATCGTTTGAAGAAGAAGAAAGCTAGAAGAAATTAATGATTAGGACCTCAAAGCCAAATAAAAACAATTCCTGTAAACGTTTATCTCTCACGAATCGCAAGACTTTTAGGATATCCAACTAGGCTATATGACAGAGCAAATATTCATCTACTCGTTGCTGCTCTCAATTCGCGAGAATGTTTTAGGATTGAAGATAAATCAACGTTTGACGTAATTGTTTACAAAAGTCTTTTAGGCCCTAATCATGAATTACTCAAGAAATGTCGAAATTCGCATCGAAAAACTTAATTTGGCAGGAAATTTGCTCCTATGAAGCTGAAGACAATTTTTCGTCTCAACAGGTGGCAATGGTGAAACTTACAAGACTGAATAAAAAGCAATATTTCGGGCGAAGTTAGCTCCATGCCATTATTCTAAAAGTGTGTTGGAATGGTATGAAACTTTTCCGGTGCATGTTGTCCCCAAGGACATACATTCATCGACATGCCCTGAACTACGCCTGATCGAAACTTAGTGGGCCATGATGAGGCGGGAATCAAAAAGACGATGAAGAAATGAAAGGCTGCAAATGACAAACTGCCTTGCCAATTTGGTTTTTCCGATAAATACATGAGAGTTTATAGTAAATTAACTGTGTTGCAATAATTTCGTGTTCACTCTTTAGCTCGTTTTTTAGCTCGATGCCCGGTTGTAGATGACTTCAAGCTTGTTAGCCATATTTGTCTTGACTAATGAAGCTGATTACACAACAAAGTTCATGACTCGCATCGGTGATTTCATTCCTGAAACCATGAATAAGAGACATGAATTCATAAAATAAGATAAGAAATATTTTCATGAAAACAGAAACGGATTTGTTTCCGTGTGGTGACTTTTTTTTAACATCGCTGCGGTTTCCAGTGTTCGATATCCCCCAATCGGTCCAAGCTTCTGGTCTGTCGATAAAAAATCCCCGAACACTAACATCTTCTGAAGACAAATTGGTCACTTTTAACGATTTTGCTAACTCGTCGTGTGAGTAGTTCGGGTTTTCACGATGAAAAGCAAAATTGTTATGCGTTTCTCCTATCGCTTGAACGCCATTTTGATAACAAATGTTACAATCAACATAATTTTGAATGCATACACCTAGAAAATGCGGGGTGGTGTTCAGGTTTAAGTAATTCTCGATTAAAAGAAATAAGTCCAGTTTAAGTCGACTAAATTTTGATCGTAATGAAGACTTGATACTACCAATACTATCCTTCTATGGAGACTCTACAAGCACAATTCTTAGTATTGCAACTATTTAGGATGAGTGGCTTATTGTGGATCATGAGTACATTACTATTCATGAAAAGTTGTTCACCATTTTCAACTACATTTGAATTTTGATATTGATGATGTCATTCCTTAGGAAAATGATGAAACCCGTTTGCACCTTTGTAATGAGAAAACACATTTGCTAACATGACTCAAACAAAAGTGTTAATTTCCGCGAATGAAGCTTCAAAGCAAAATGCTATTTTGCTGTTTGCTTAAACTTTCAATATTACATAGCTGGCACAAAGGTATGCATAGGACGAATGGCTATCATTATTCATAACTAAGAATATCATAAGTCATTCATTGTTAAACTTTTCTGAACAGGGAATTTGCAATTTGGAAACTTCAACCGCATTTCGTTATTGGAACGGTCTCACCAATTAATACTATTCGATAAAACTTATTCTCATCAAGATATGTGTATGTCCCCTTTGAAAATATTTAGCCAACATTTTTGATCGCACCATTTTTACTTTTTTGGAGTGGTCAATGTTTTACTCGTTAAAACAATTTAACGGCTCTGTTATATAATAGTTAATCGATGGTCAAACCCATAAGTCTACCTTTTTCCTACAAAGATATACCCTTTCCGTGGTTTTAAAGTAGATTTTTTAGTATGGTAACATTAGTTAACTCATCAAATTGTCAAAATCTACTTATTTTGACATAAACCAGCGCAAAAATCATCAAAAATTATAAATGGCTTGAGTTCGTATCCCTGTCCGGTCGATGGAATCCTTCGGATTGAATTTTCTCAATTGTGCTTGCCACGAAATATACAATTTCTTGGTTCGTTGGTGTTGGCATCGAAAGCAATCAATTGATAGCTGTGGAAATGCAATAAGAACACTAAGTTTAGAGCAACCAACAAGCTAATTGTGAAAACGATACGCTTGGAAAGCTAAGAAAGAAGAATGTAGTTGAACAAACGTAAAATTAATAAGTCTAAAGATATGAAAATGACAATCTTATCAGGAACTACAGAAGTATGGAAAAATCTACTCCATTGCTATAGACAAACAGCATATGGCCGATATCATTCTGTTTTTTTTTCGAAATCGAAGAACTAGGTACGAACATATATTCATTGTATCTCCATCTTGCGTTTGGAACATTTGTTTTTAATAGCAACACAAAATATTTTTTTTTTCTGAGTCAATAATGCGATAGTAACAAACTAAATTATGAGTAATATTTAAAAAAACAATAAACGGAACTGACAAGTGTACGGTTCAAACATATACTACAAAAATGTCACAACTACCCTCCTAAAAAACTAATTCACACCGTCTTCTTCCAGGAAAATGCGGCGACACGAGCACATCGATCACGCTACACTACCACAACAAGAGCTGGATGATTCTCACTGTAATATCGATAATGCTGTTTACTTTTACTATAAGATGATCACATTGTAAATTACAATAAACGGCAAAGCTAATACCGCGTCAAGCAGAGCCTGGTCGCGTATATTGAATTGGATTTAAAACGCATCACAGGCAAACATAAGAAGCTGGATTAAATTGGACTACATACAAACAACACACTCACTACAACCTACAACGGTCAAACAGAAAATGAAAACCTATCAGAAATATGATGTACATCCCCACACTGTACAAAGTGACTAGTAGAAGACAGAAAAAAAGAAGAACGTAGAACCCAAATAAACCTATGATTTTTTTTATTGTTTTATCTCTTTGGTTTCATTTCACTCAATAACTCCCTTCGAAGAAAAATGAACAAATCTTCCTTTTTCGATCGGTTTCACCTTAGTGATGGTTTAGCGTAAGAAAGCAAATTATGTATACAGAGAATGCAAATGAGAGCAGAATGAGAATTGAGAAAACTGTATCAATTGTACCAGAGTAGTAACATTACCGATGGCAGAGGGCGTCCGAATATCCGCAGTAATTCGCGACGCCACGAGTATCGTCAGTGCAGGCACAAAACATACACTTCTAAAGGCCCTTTAGTCAATATACTCCTCTTGTAACACAAAAATAATCGAGATAAAGAAAGAAGCATAACCTCTATTAAATGTGATCGTTGTGATTGAGAATCCTCTAATACCTGTGCTTTTGTTGGATATATCCCCCTCATTCCTGTACGAAACGAAAAAAAAAAAACAAATATTCCCCCACATGTTATCTTGAGAAACGAAAAGCCTTTCAGTGTTGTACATTTTTTCGGTTAGTTTCGGCTGATCTGGCTCTGTAATCGAAGTTTTGTCATGTTTCGTACCTTAACACAACCCACACTCACACAAGCATAATAACACGAACACACACACTGCCAGCACCATCTCGTGTATTTTATATTAAAATCACACAAATCTTCTACACACACATCCACACTAACACGAACCAAAACTTCCCTAAACTAATTCGAACCAAAAATCGCAAACAAAACTAAAGCCACTGCGGAATAATGAAGTCAACGAATCACATTGCGCTTACGATACTCCGAGAAGAAGTAAGAAATTGAACGAGGTAGAGAGAACAAGATGAAGAATAAGCTAGCAGAGGACATGTATAAAGCAAACATTATTAAACTATTCGTTTTTTTCTTAAATTATGTATCCAAGGTTTCCTAAGCGAGAGAAAACTAAAAAAGTGATGAGCGGTGTGTGCAGGACTAAAAGAAATCAAGCTAAACCGGGAATGAGACAAGCGGACACGGAAAGAACGGACTAGAAGCAATCGGTTAGGATGCGTGAGTGGGAGGGACAGATAGAACGAGCGAAAGAGGTCGGTCTTACCGAAGAAGGGTGGTTGCGTTGTCGATGGTGTCTAAAACTGAAACTGAAAAAAAAACAAACGAAACGAATGGGTTGGTATGAAAACAAAACTGAAGTTTTTAGGGAGAGAATGAAGAAGAAAAAAAAAACTACAAGCAAGTACTCTAGGCTTTTTAAATTAAATTAAATTATCAGCAGTATAAAGATTTGATATTTTTTTGTGTAAGTACTTAAAACCAAAAAATAAAGCGCATTATGTTTTTTCGAAACGTTGGGATGCTTTGTTCTATCTAGTTTGAAGAATTTTGATTGATTTCGATTTATCGTGCGTCAAACAATAATACCACTGGGGAACATGTTTTAAGTGAGAAAAATTGTATGTGGTATTTCTATTTTATCTGCGATAGCGTAAAATTCGTGTCCCACACGAAGTTCCCGAATAGGGTCTTCTTGTGGCTGACAATCAGAGAGAAGGGAATGTCAAATGCCGCTCTTCTTTTCTTCGGAACTTGCGGTCAACGGGGAAGTGTTAAGCATGAAGGGCTCACCAAAAGTTGCGGCCTTAATCAAAACGCACAATCCGTTATTCTATTCTGGATCTGGCCTCGGCACATTACGGAAGCCGTCGTTGAAGAAGATGCTTCATCATCGATGTCATTTTGATTTAGGCGCCCTTTTCAAGTCCATTTCATCCATTTTGAAAACATTCAAATGAGCTGACCGATAGTTTGAAATAATGTTTGAATGAAAAAAAAAAGATACATCACTTTCCCTTAAAACCCAAAACAAATGATACATTTTGGGAGCCAATGAGTTTTGGTGAAAAGAAGACTAAAGCTCCTGGCTAGGACAACATTTGTGTAATTTTATTGTGTTTATTGTTAATCTAAAATACAAAGAAAAAGACAATTTCCTGAACTTATTTGTACTAATCAAACTAATCACTACTCAAAACGGGTTTTATTTTCGAAAGTCCAACACAAAAATCAAACTTGACAGCTCCTCGAGAAGCCAACTGACACAGTCAGAGCCTCCTAGATTATTCGTTATGTTTCTTTTATCCACTACCGGTGAATGAATTTCTTATTACTGATTACCATTAAAAAGCCGTTTAAGGTCGTTGCTCTACCGAAGCACATTCCGAAGGTGTTTTCAAAGGAAGATAAGCCAAATCAGATGTCACTGATAATGTATCGAAACTTTCAATCGAACAGTAGTGCTAGATTGTTAATGAGTTCGAAGTCGTAATCGGGTCAATATTGATAAATACCATTCAGTCGGTAAGATTAGTTCAAAAGACCCAAAAAACCTCCGTTCTGTAGACAAAAAATGAGCTAGAAGGCAGTTAAAGTAACGGAAATTACCACGGCTATGACGTCGAATAAAAACTGCTGATTTTACCTCAATATAAATCAAAATTTAGAATTTAAGCTCCTAGTAATTATGTCCTTATATATTTTTTTTGTTGCTTAGTGTAATTACGTATGGGTTTATGGAGGGCTAGAGGTTCTAGCATTTTCTCAAGAACTGTTTCACTCGCTAGGAAACACATAAACGACATTGGTTACTTGGTTTTTTCGTTACCGATTCTTCGTCTGATTTAGATGAGTCTGAGGCTGGAGCTCGGAGCCCTCTGTCTCCATCGGAATTGGCCCGGGAGATAAAGTTCCTTTACATTGAATCCTCCTGCTACATCATCACCATTCGCTCCAGTAGTTACCATGACGGAAGGGGTTTAACCAACAATCAATGTGCAACTAGCGATTTGAAATTGGTTCACTGTTGCAGGACCCCTAGGTCCGAAGTATATCTTGCAGTCTTCACCTTGCACTACACTCTTGCGGTTATCGGTACCTTTCTATACTAGGATCTTGGTTTTTGTTTTGATTCGCTATGTTATTTTGACAGAATATCTGAGGGTATGTTGGTGTGAGTTACATTATTAGGGGCGAATCATTCAGCTTGGGATCGGTGTACTTCCTGAGCAAAAAAGCAAAAAAACAATCGTCTTGACTATCCAGCCGCGTGTTTAACAATTACTTGCTGTTGCTATATTGCAGATGCTTTCATTACGTTTTCCTACCAGAAGAATAATCCAAAAATTTCCACTGTTGCCTTTGCTGCTGTGTATCCATGAAAACTAATTTGAGCGACATTCAAAGCTTCTTAGCACGAATAAAGCCAATTAGCGATAGTGCTAGTGGTTGTAATAACTATCATTTATTTTGCATTTCCTCATTTGATTATTTCAATTAGGCTTGGTCTACTTTGATCTCTAATTGTCGATTACTTTGCTTGATATGAGATACTAAACCGATGTTATTCCCGCAGTAACTCATGACTATGTACAGAAAAAATATCAATTTTAACAATTGCGTAAAATTTCCCTAGGCTTAATTCCAAGCCAAAGAAAACGTAAACAAAGAAATTGTTTGCCATCTTTCATGCGCCATACAACATTGTTTGCAATCTTTCAGCTAGATTCAGGCATTATCTGGCATAAATTTACATGAAATATCCTTTTATTTACTGCCAAATCTAGCATTTCCTTTATGTGCATAAGATAACGCAGAAAATCCAATATTTCCTTTTTACTATGTGGTCTAAAAGCCAATTGAATTTAAACTTCACTGCTTCTCGAATCTTTAAACACTGTCGTGAATTGAAAGCAGCAATGTTTGCTCTACCACATGGTGTAGTTGGATATAGTACGAGCCTTGTGATTCGTGATACAGCAACGATTTATGCCATTGTAAACAATTGGCTTTAAGGCCCTAATCATGAGTTACTCGAGATTTCTTGACAATACTTACTTTTTCTTTCGTTTATCCGATTATATGGAAGTATTCAATGGTAAACGAGCAATTTAAAATTTGTTCACTGCTTAAGCACCCCATTGCTCCCAAGAACGTCTCGCACCTTGAACCTTGCGCTTTTGGACACTAGAATATTTGTTTTTGTTTCGATACGCTGTTATTTTAATAGAATTAGGCTTGTTCGCGACAAAATCTGGACGCTACCAAATACGTATATCGCTGGAAATACTTCATTAGCGCGTGAAATATTTCGCAGTCTGATGAACTTATGTCTGTTTATTATGTAAAATCATTTTTTATTGATACTACAAGCCTTTAGATCGAAGATGGCGTCGAAAGCAGCAAGTGCGAATAGCAGTTGTGTGCGGTCGCAATGAAAATCAGGAGCTGTTAGTAAGAAATTTTCAAAAAATCGTGCAAACTGTGTAACCGATAATGATAAACAGAATGTGACGGCTAAAACCCGGGCTCGCAAGTTGTATCGCGAATATTTGACGAAGTTTTCCAGCGTCCAGTTTTACAAAAATATTTTTTTCAAATTTTTCAATTCATATAGAACGTAATACTATAATAAAGTAATCCTGTGAGTTTCAGCTCAATCGAATAATTAGTTTTCGAGTTATCACCCGCATAAACTCCGAAAATGCTGTTCTAAAGAAAACGCGTTGAAATTTTTTCGAAAAAGCGTCTTTTTATACCTGCTGCGCGCGAAAAAGGCGTCTTCGAAAAACGATTAAAAGAAACACTTGGAGTTCGAATTTCGAAAAAAAAAGTTTAAGGAGCGTATTCTACGGGAAATTTACTAACTTTCCATGCAATAAAAACAAATTGAATTCGTTGGTCATTCTAACTGTATATCCCCCCTTAAAGGGTGTATGGAATCAAATTGCAACACACACAAATATTCGGCATAATTCGCCCGTTCAACCAATCATCTTCAAACTGTCAGGGAGTAAAGTAAAACATGGTCTGAATATTTTTTCATGTTTGTTTTATTCAATTTCAATTCCATATCCAAATGCACGAACCTTCTTCTTTACACTACTCATAAAGTCCAGTACAACATTTGGACCAACTTTTTTTCTTGCGTGGCAATCAATTTTTTCTTCATATCTTCTTCTGATTTCACTTCCTTAGCATGCTTCCGAAGTGCCTGCTTCATGATGACCCAGTATTTTTCAATTGGCCGCAGTTCCGGTGCGTTCGGGGGGTTGGGATGCTTCGGCACGAAATTGACCTCCTTAACCTTCTACTACTCCAAAACCTCTTTCGAGGCTAAATCCGGCCAGAATCCGATCGTAGGACCATCGTGTGACCTCAGAAGAGAAAGTAGACGCTTTTGAAGCCATTGCTTTGGGTACACCTGCCCATTAGCGAATCCACCTAATTGCCCGGAGTTGCAACCTATCGAGCGGTATCTATATAAATAACAAGCTACAACTATAGAAAAATCTTGGACAAAAGCAGCTAAATCGGTAGCAGAAAAGTTTGCACAGACCCTAAAATGGCTGGAGAAAACTCAAAAGTTCGTAGCTTTTGCATGCAGCGTAACTGTAATTAGTTTTAAGATGACTAATAATGCACAATTCAATGAATAAAAAAATGCATCTTGGATTGAGCTAACAGCATATATGTTTGACTCCAAATTTAATCTGTCCAGATTTTGTCGCGAACAAGCCTTACACATGAGAGATTTTCGTTGTGCGTTATATTTTTAGGGGTGATTCATTAATGACTGGGTTTAATCACCGTTAACATGTACTATGTGGTTTTCTGGTTGGTTTTTATCGATCCACTTCACCGATAAAAGCCAATCAAAAAACAAAATAGTGATTCATTAAGCTTAGGTCTGATGTGCTGGTACTTCCTGAGCCAAAACCTATATCCATTTACATCTTGACCATACAGCCCCTGATTTTAGGCAGAGTAGGTCTCATAACTCATCTTCTTCTAGGTTTACTAAGTTTCTGGAACGAACTACGAACTTCAATTGAAAACAACTCTATGCTCAGGAAAGTCGAGAAAATTTACAACCCGAAAGGTTTTCTCGACCGGAACGGAATCAAAATGTGCATCAGTGCATATGGTGAACTGAGAGCAGAACGCTTAGAAGATCCAAGATAAGCTAATAAGATAATAAAAACATTGCAAAATGTTTAAAAAAAAACCCTATTGATATCAAATATGGGTTGAAGGATTATTCGTACTAAATTCCGCATGCAAAACCACCGCAATTACTAAGCTATGATTCGGAGATAAAAGGTCAAACAAGCGACGAACCTTAAATGTCACGTCAAACTATTCTTTTGTTGAATTAATAATTCTTGCATGAAGCTAAGCAAAACAAGGAATCACTTAAGAAAACGACAAACTTTGAGAACACTTCCTGGCATCCTGCAATCACCAACTGTAACGATCGACAACCATGTGTAAACCCCTCTTAAGCTATGTGCGCAGCTTTTCAACCCGACGGCCAGATGTCTCACGACGCAGCATAACTGTTGCCCATCCACACATTCCGTATCATTCTCTGCAAATACCTCCATAATCAACAAATGTTTCACCTCCCATAGCAACGACCACCGGTTCAACGGGGCACCTCAAACCACCCCCCAACAACGAGATAACCCATAGAGTGTCGTCGTCTGGCACCGATCCCAACCGCCACATTGTCATAGAAACGCGCTGGGTGAGGCACCACACACTTCAGTACTGCTTGAAGAGTCGAAGCGAAGGGAGGCCCCCCGAGGAGTCAGTCGTCGAGATAGCTGTGCGCGCATACACAACTTTTCTACACATATTTTATATGTTATTTTTGTTCGCCGTCGCGCATTCCCTCTGCCGCAACCTTTGCTGCCACCCGGTATTTACCATCGGACCGTTTTCCGTTCCGTTTAGTGTTTGTGTGTTGTGTCGCTCCGTCCCTTTCTATCTGGTCGGAAAAGAGGGACGCTAAGCACTGCTGTTGTGCCTTTTCGCTTCCTCTGGTTCTCGCCGTCAGTCGAGTGTATGGAACCGATTTCGTCATTTTCTATGTGTTACTACACATTGTTGATGTCGAATTTCGAGGCTTAATTGGGCTCATTTTCGGGGCTAGCAAGATTTTTTTTCGAATTTCGGTGTAGTATCCGCTGTTGGTGGACCGTTTTGTGAGGATTTAAGCGTCCGTGGCCTCCCCCTCGGTGTGGAGGCGCAGTGTTGATTTTCCTCTGGCTGCCTTGTGACGACGGTGGGTTGAGCAAGAGAGCGAGTGAGAACGCGACAGGGAGGGGGATCTACTCGTAGTGCATAGTGTGTTGGAAAAAGTGTGCTACTGATAGGAGGCTTATACCTTAGAGATCCGTGTTTTCGGGTGTGATAATCGCTCTACAGCCAAGCGCACAGTTCATTGCAGTTGATTCAGTACCCTCCGCTTGCAGCGAAGCAGATGTGAGAAGAATGCAATTGACGTGCGGGACGACCAGTGTGGAAGGTTTACAGTGCTGATATTATCGGGGCTTTGAAGCATAGAACCCACGATCGCGCATCGGCTGACGATCGAACAGCTATAGAGTTGGGTTGGGAAGACAAAAGCGATATTCCGGGTGTGCGTGCGTGTGTTTAGTGTACCATGGAGCATAGATCATAAAGTGAGTGTAAGTTTTGTGGTACCGAGAAGGAGCGAGAAAGAGCAAAGAGAGCATAAAACAGAAGAAGGGAAGTAAGAGTGCTGCTGCTGGGATCAAGTTTACAGAATGCGACTACAGAGTGATCGCATCGACGTTTTGTAAACGCAGAGACAATATATTTTCTTCCCAAGTGGCCTCATACAGTGGGGATCATTTTATTCCTCCCCTTGAGTCGGCTGGAGAGTTAATTAGTGAAATCTTGAAGTCAATTGCGTTGCGCGAATTGGCTGATTCATCCGCCCGATTCCAAGAGAAGTGAGAGCGAGGGAGTCATCGTAGTTGGTAACTCCAGCGCAGAAGATCGCGTCGATGATCTGATCGTGAATATATGTCAGCTTGGGTGTATAATTGGTACGGCAAGCAATGCAGGTGGTGTCAGTGATTGTTGCTGCAGCGAATTACCGTCCATCGACTTTCAATCACATACTTGAACTTGCCGTCGATGACGCTGATGCTTGTACAAGCAGCCTGAGCTAGCAGAGATTAATACACAACACACAAACGAGAAACACTTGAAAAAAGTAAAGATCGAATCTTGTGTGTACCAGCTGAATGTGAACGGGCCAAGCTGTCGAGGGATTTCGAGTTGAGATTGCTGCCGAATGACGTCACGCTCCATGACTTCTTGTTTCGCTAGCTGCTACTTAACAAACGAAGCAGAATAAAATAAAATAAACCCAGAACCACCGCCCCTGCCTGCTGCATTTAACCAACGACATATGATCGGCGAGCATTTGGAGTTCAATGTGTGTGGACAGCTCATCCGGAATCGAAAATTATGAGGAAAACTCACATGCTGATAAGCAACGTCGATGAGTTCAAAAAATGTTGGCAATATGTTACCGCAGTGTGATTCCAATAACGAAAATAACAATGTGATAGACGCGGATGTTGCGAATACTAACACCACCACCACCACTCCCGCAGCTACTACCACAAGCGCTAATAGTTCGACGGCCACCGCGACCAGTACCACCACTAATCGCGATCATACGGCAGCGATGTGCAAAATACCATCGACCATTGCTTCTGATGGCTGGCTGGGATCACCAACGACTAAAACGAAGACGACGACGACGATGATGATGGCATCTGCTGGCAGTGCCGATTCAACAACTAGTAATAGCAACAATAACAACAATAATAACATCACCAACGAGTTGGACATGATCAATAGCAAGGACCCGTACGCCGAACTCGAGAGATATCTGGAAAAGGTCAAGGTAAGGAAAAAAAAAAGTCAGGTATTAGATCGGGGTTTAACGATGGTAGTTTTGCGACCCAATGTGAAGGGCATACTCGATTGGTCAATTTTCTCCAAATTTATCGTTGTTCCGATGGAATTGATAGGAGTTTTGGATAATAAAGCGGGAGAGCGAAAACAAAAACACTCAATGTATCGATAAGAGCATAGAGTTTATACAGGTATACCTCGATTATGTTATGTAGTTAGCTCATCTAATACATGTATCTCGAAAATGACAAACCATTTGAAAATATCAACAACAGCGTCAAATAAAAGAGAAACTCCACTAACGGGTGGCAACTAAAATTTTGTAATTTCTTTCTCTAGTTGTCAAAAAAAAGACAAACATACTTGAAGAAGATCTGATTAATTGAAATTAGAGAAACATTGTCAATTTTTTGAAAAAAAATTAGTGAACAGAAACGGTCCGTAATCGACTGTTCGGCTAAGCTTCCGTTTGATGTCGGAACAGGTGCGTATTACGGCCTTCATGTTAATTTGGCGAATGCATCTCTTTATTATACCAATCATTTTTTTCGGATTCAAATGGGATCAAGTGGGTTGTCAGGAACGACTGTTTTTTTTTTTTTTGGTATGATGCGATGACGCTTTGTCCGGCCAAAACACGTATTGTCCATCTGCATGATGTTTTTGTAAAAAGGATGAAAATTTTCTTCACACAATCGTTCTGGTATACATTTTGGTTGATAGCCAAACCAGAGCTTGAACCATGACTCAGTAATATCTCTCTCCCCAAAATGGCTATGTACAGCATTATTTTCTGTTCAACCTTATGTTGAACTTTATACTATTGGAGGAGCATAGTGCCGTGTATATATAATTGACGTATACATGTATTGCTCCCAACCTGATATCGTCATTCAATAGGAATTTACAGAAACGCTAGCTTTGCACTTTGATCGAAAATTCCTTGGTAAAGACTACAGGAAATGATCCTCTTGCCAGATAAAAAAAAGTCTACGTGGTTTATGAATAGCCCTTACTTTGAATATATGTTAAAAATTACCAAATCCATCAGCTACAATGATAATAAAACCAATCATTCTTTCGGAACTGCAAAATGTACTGTGATGGTATTCATAAACTGTCTTTCAAACAACCTGGAGTTTATTCCATAGCAATTATTAGAGCCCGATTCAAAGTAAATTTAAACGCATTCAAGTGATCATAAGTCAAGAAATAAACAGCCTACACGGTTGATCAAAACGTCAAACAAAGGAGTATTTATTCAGCTTTCAAACGATATATAACAAATTATTACATTTTACCGTTTCGATCGAACTGTCGCAATTTACTTGTGATCGATGCCGTCATGATCTGCACAGTCGCTGGTGACACTGTACCGGCGAACTTATTCCATTTTGAACGCATTTGAATTTGTCACTTCTTTACCGCATTCTCGAAGTTTTCGCTTGGCAATTTCCCAATATTTTTCGATCAGTCTGAACTCAGGGCAATTCGGAGGATTAATCTCTTTGGCGATAAATTCAACATTGTTTGCAGCAAACCATTTTAGTACCTCCATAGAGTAGTGGTAGCTGGCCAACATAACGTTGGTCTTGTGTTGCCGAAAGAAGGGTAATCCACTTTTTCAAACACTTTTTAATTTAAACCTTCAACGTATTAGTGTGAGATGTGCTGAAAACCTTGGTTTAAGGCCACAACTGCAGATTCCTTGCCAAATCATTAGTTTCCGAGCAAACTTATCAGCACAAACAAATTTATACCTGGAAGGGACATCCCCACGATCAGTTTCCAGGAAAAAAAATTGTCCGGAGATTTGTTTATAATCCAATTTGACACATGTTTCGTCATCCATTAAAATACAGCCATCAAATTTCGTCAAAACTCATTCGTATGGTAATCGTGCTCGCTTTTTGGCCACTAAATTTTGTTTCGGGGAGCGCATCGGATGTATACGGGCACAAAAAGACTTATATCCATCTCTTGAAAGGATGTTACGCACGGTGGAAAAGTTGGAATCGTATTTCTTTGCCAAATCCCGTATGGAGACACCTGGGTTGCCTTTCACGTACCTCAACATCTTTCTCCCCAGCTGTTTGTCCCTAGTGCCACTTTTATGATAGATGCGCTATGCTCTATCCACATTCAGAGTATCCTTTTAACGTTTGATTACAAGACACACCGTTGACTTTGGGAATTTTAACACTAATATCAAAAGTGTGGCAGACCACGAAGAATTCTCTAAATGTTTGTGCATAATTTATTTTCTTTTCTCAAGTTCCATGATTCGTACTTCGAGATGCGTCGATCCATCGTCAATGAAACATCAACAAATGCCTGTTAAACGTTTTTTGATCCAACCACCCGGGATGCGGTGGTGTATTAAACCGTGCGTCCAGATTTACTTTGAATCGAGCTTTACCTACATGCAAAACAATAATTTTCTGCTGTGATTTTGAAATACATGTCCTGTCACACTTTTTCTAATTGCTGTAGAACTAGTTAAGTTTCTCTTGAGACGGCGCTGGTAAGCGAGACCTCTCACCTCAGCCGGTATCAATTCCAGTTGGCGCCGTTGCGTTTTCTTAAGACAAAAAATCTCTAATCACGTCTTTGTTGTTGTTGTTGTTTCGTATTTACGTGTCTTTCAGCCTGAGGCTGGTTCCATATATGGACTATGAACCCTACATATCGAACCCATCAACTCATGGGCCGGGACCAACGGCTTTACATCCTTTCCGTAGGAAGACGTGATCAGAGATTTTTCATCTCAAAAAAATCCCATCAGCGCTGACTGCAATCGATATCAGATCGACATGGGTGAGGGGCAAACACGTTTACCACTACACCAACGACGGGAGTTAAATCGACGAAGCATGACAAACCTATTCAACCTGTGTTGAAAGTCGGCGTCAGCGTCAGCGTAAAAAAGTCTCAAATTCAAATGTTTATGTGGGTTTCACTTATATTCCGAGATGATAAATCTTATTAAACTGTAAGAAAACTGGACAACTCTCTCTTTGGATATATGTAAAACTTGTCTACATTCAATTACAACATATCTGTTAGTAATATCTTAATTCTCTAGTCAAATTCCAGTTCCAACCAGAATCCTGATATATAGTTCAAGATTCTTAGATACGTTTCTTGAGGATATCCTAAAAATTGCAATAATTTTTCGTCAATCATGATCAAATTCAAATCGAACAGTTCAATAATTCGGTTGAAGCTGCTGTGAATTTGCGGTTAGCTAGGACAACTTATCGTACACAGTTTGAAAGAAACATTTAATTTTCTACGTTATCTAATGCGCATAAAGGGAATGCTAGATTTTCATAAATTTAAGGGATCTTTCACGTAGGTTTTTGCCAGTTATCGCTCGAATCAGGTATTTTGTAAGAAAGATTGCAAACAATTACGTTGTTTACTCTTACTTTGGCCTTCAATTAAACATGGGGAAATTTTAGGCGTCTGATGAAATTGATAATTTTTAGTAGGCACGATTACCAGCCATAATGCGCCTTTTCAATTCTCTGCTGGTGTCGTTATCGGCGGTCACCAATGAGCCCAGATACACGAATTCGTCTACTACCTTGATTTCATCACCGTCGATCTGAACTCGTGCTAGGAGGCTAACATTATCTTCTCGTGAGCCTCTTCCCTTCATGTATTTTGTTTTTGACGCATTAATCATAAGCCCAATCCTACCAGCTTCAGCCTTAAGTCTGATGTACGTTCCGCCATCGTCGCAAAGTTACGTGCTACGATATCAACGTCGTCGGCGGAGCCAAATAGTTGGACAGACTTCCTGAAAATCGTGCCACTCGTATCTATCCCAGCTCTTCGAATCACACCCTCCAGTGCAATGTTAAACAACAAACACGACAATCCATCACCTTGCCGTAACCCTCTCCGAGATTCGAAGGGACTCGAGAGCGTCCCTGATACTCGGACGACACACATCACTCGATCCATCGTTGCTTTGATCAACCGCGTCAGTTTTTCCGGAAATCCATATTCTTGCATGATTTGCCATAGCTGGTCTCGATCGATTGTATCATACGCTGATTTGAAATCGATGAAAAGATGATGTGTGGGCACGTTGTATTCGCGACATTTCTGCAGCACTTGCCGAATCGCGAAAATCTGGTCCGTAGTAGCGCGGGCACCCATGAATCCCGCTTGGTATTGCCCCACGAACTCCTTTGCAATTGGTGACAGGCGGCGGCATAATATTTGGGAGAGCAACTTGTAGGCAGCGCTCAGTAGCGTGATCGCACGATAATTGCAGCAATCCAGCTTGTCGCTCTTTTTATAGATGGGACACACTATTCCCTCCATCCAATCCTCCGGTAAACATTCCTCCTCCCAAATCTTTGTAATTACCCAGTGCAGCGCTCTGGCCAGTATTTTAATAGCTCGCTTGGGAGTTGGTCAACACCAGCGGCTTTGTTGTTTTTCAACCGACCAATAACCTTTTCCACTTCCTGGAGGGTTGGGGTTGGGGTCCTGTCATCATAAAGGGAATCTTAAATTTGGCAAAAATTAATGAGATATTTCATGTAAATTTAAGCCAGATAACTCCTGAATCTAGTCTGATGTATAAAAGATTGTAAATATTGTTGTATGGCGCATGAAAGATTGCAAACAATTTCGTTGTTTACGCCTCCTTCAGCATGGAATAAAACGAGGGGAAAATTTACGCGCCTTTTAAAACTAATTACTTTTCTGTATGTTATGTGAACAAACTTTCTAGCACATTTTTTGTGCGTTGATAGCAATCAAAAAGTGCCTCGAACTTATTTAGCAAATTTACGTTCCACTTATGCGAAATTTATACGTCGAGCTTTGACCGCACACTACGAGCTAACTTTGACCGCACACTACCAAAATGCCATCTAAATTTCTGTCTCCTGAGACCGACACATGCAAGCACATAAAAATGAGTTTAGAGGGATGAGAAAATAAATACAATCAAACACATTTCTTGTCGAATTCCGTATGTGTCAGTTTCAGGGAGACATAATTTTACACGAATTCTTTGTTTACGTTCCATGACTTTTTACAGACATGAATTAAGTCTCGTGTAAACTTCATAATTTCTAAGTGTGCGTAACAATGATTCTCAATGGTATTTGGAAAACTCTTGAAAGTTAACATCAATTCAACAGGATTAAGAAATATCAGCATCTGAACTATCTGTTGAGATTCTAAAGAATCTTTCTTTAGGCTCCAAAACCAAAGACACACAACTCAAGCCTCGGTTGTGATGAAAAAAGTACCTAATAACTTTTACTACTTCATAACATTAACGTCTACGATATCCATAGTTTCTGGAATTGAAGCACAACCTAGAGTTTCCCACTTTAAAAAGTAATTTAAAAAAAAAACCTTACTTGAAATCATATACTTGAGTCAGCTGAAATGTTTGTTTGAGATCCAAACTTCTGTCGGAATTTCAATGTTTCAGAGCACAAGGCGTGTTCGTCAAATGACCTGGATTACCTAGAACCCATCAGCACATGGGCCGGGACCAACGGCTTAACATATCTTTCGAAGAACGATCGGAGATTTTTCGTCTTAGAAAAGCCGAACGGCGCCGACTGGGATTGATACCAGACTGACTGAGGTGACGAACAATCACGCTTACCGTTCACCACCGGCACCGACTGGGAAATTCTAGTCTTAAAACAAGATGAACTTCGTCAAAGATTTGACCCTTTTTTCTACAACTAAAATATACCTTGACGATATCGATGAATAAGTGTGCTCAGCGACGAGATACATATTTTCAAAATAGTTGAGGATCATTAACTTGACTATTTTAGCCCAATTTCAAACCATACGGTGTAATTCGTAAAATAACTCTCAAAATTGTTTGTTCACGTAAAATCCTCGCACCTGCAACGAGTCATGGTTGGTAGGATTCTGAGCTAATATTATACTCCAAAACGGCGTGACAATGATCACTTTTTACAATGTTTCTTAAAGTTTCCACATAGAAAGACCAGCTTAGCATGTTTCATATTTTCTGAACAAAAAGTTGTTATGCCTCTGTCAAACTTCATGATATTTTGGTCATGTTGAGTTTTTTGGTAATAGGGTAAGGGATGTAATGTTAGCCTAGCTCCTTCATTCGGCCTACGTACCAAATGTGTCATTAATTTAGCGATAATCAACAAAATTATGTTGCTAATAGGATGACCGATGTAATCCGAAGCAATTGAGACAATAATAATCAACAAAAAGTTGTTCACCTCCGCGTAATTTTCGATTTCTTGAGATTTTGGGGCATCTTGATTTCACTGGTTAAGCTGAACCGATGATCTACACGATCTTCAAGTGATCTAAATTTGGCTTAATTGAATCGATAAAGCAAGTAATGCAGTCTGGATGTGCAGAAAATAGTTACACGTTACAAACTAAAAGTTCACATAGCTAAAATAACGATGATTTTACAAGAAAATCGTAGACCCAATGTTGGGGACATATTTTTTTGGATGTTCCTAATTATGGCCTGTAGTATCAATAACGTAGTAAAAACATTCTTGTTGGTATAATTTCACGTGGAAATGCATGATTTTGAGGTTGTTTATATTCAAATGGCTCATCTAAACAAAAACCGAAGGAACAAAATCATTGTATAGTGAAATATAATGTTTTCATTATTGAATGGCTGATAAATCAAATATGAACATCGCTTAAGTGTTTCTGAGGCAGTTTTACTTTAGTTTGTTTTGTGAAATGTATCAAGAAAATCGAGTACAGCTTACAATGCCTTAATTCATAAAATTAGGAAAAAAACCGAACAATGACTGCCTTTAGTAGTAAATCCATCGAATGGGACGAACTTGGATCCATAAATAGACCCAATTTGGTGCCTATAAACCGACATTAAATCCACATCCCTCGAATGTTTCTGACTTTATAAAAGAGTTGTGTAACTTTTCGTGATACATACTACCAAATGTCTTATCAAACTTATCTTTGCAAGTGTATAACTAGTTGAATCTCGCTTACAGCTCAAAAACTATATGAGTTATAATAAAAAATGTGATCGATGGTTGCATAATAGGCTGAGTCAAGGGACACATACCTATATGGCAATTATAAAATATAAAATTTTAACACATCGACAGGTAACATTGATTAATTGCCTTATAAGTTGATTTTAAGATTTTTTCCAGCTTTCTGTTTGTGCCTCACCCTTTTCTGATGTTGTTAAACTAAAGGTAATGTAATTGAATTGTTGTTAGTGGTGTTGGTTAAGAGGAGACGAATGCAAGAATAAATGAAAGAACCACATTAACAGCTAGCAGCTGTTAATTTTTCGTTCTCAGTCTTTAAATATTGTTGGTGTTTTGATTTCGCGTTGTTTGGAAGTAGCATTCGGAATACCTTATTTCAAAAAACGATCGTGTATAATGTTAATCCGATGTAAAAAGAAAAAGAAAAAAATGTGCATTTACATTCTTGTTTGCTTTTTGAGGTACTATGGACATTATTTTGAGGTAAAATGGACAAGAAGATATTATGGTATTTATTAGTTTTGTTTTGAATTCAAGATGCTTGAAAGTATTTCAAAGTTTTGCATATTTTGCAGTTTCATTTAACATAGTAAGCGTAAATAATTTTTAATTTGCAAAATTTGATCGGAAAACTTATGTTTGGCATTTAATTTCTGAAAAAAATCTTTTATAACCGAATAGTCAATAGAGATGATGTTCAACAATGTTTACAAATTTCTTATAGTTTACAAATTTCTTCTCCGGTTTCTAAGCAGATTACTATTTTAGGATTAATATTGGGCGCTTAGGACGTTTTTGGCAATAAAATAATTTGAACTCAGAAGAAACGGTCTGAAGAAATAGCACAGACACTCATTTTACTTTTCTTAAAGCACCCTAAAATACGTTCACGAGTGTATTAATAGAACGACTGTTATTGGGAAACTAGGAAAATTTAAATTAACACTTAATTTGAATCATTTCCACGCGGAAACAACGAGCTCAAATCTCATCCTCAGACAAGTCACATAAAACAGTGTTAGTGACTATAATGGGAGTTGAAACAACCCGAGCATCGTTAACAAAGACAAATAAATACCGTTGATAAGAGACTGTTCAGAATTCTTCTCAACTGCCCAAATGGGGTAGTTCGAGGAAAATGATGCTCGAAATGTTAATCAAAAAACGGCTTAAGCTTTGAATCTAAATCAACATTCAAAACACATCTACATTCATTGTTGTGTGGAAAATCATCACATATATTCTCCATTCCAATCGCACCGCGCACTTCAGGAATTCGTCGAGCACCGGAATTGTGGCCTGACATTGTAGCTTCAAAGATCGTCAACAATACACACTGACGGCAAACAACAATTACTACACTCACTTGATGAATCGCTAATTGCACTTCTGGTACTTGAACAAATCTCCTCTTTAATCGACTGATTCGATAGATTTGTAATCATTTATCGCTATTGAACGGTAAACTTACAGCACGTCCCTCTATTTATCCAAAGGTAATCTTGTTTTTCCAACACTGAACCAACCAGAGTGACAATGTTGTCCCGTTTCTCGAGTATTCATACACTCGTTAGCAAGCCGGGGCGAATGTGCATCGCCGACGCAGCCGCAGCCACCATGGAATTTGGTTTCGACAGCTTTGTCTGTTTGTTTACCGGTGTATGCAAACATGATAAGCGGCTTATGTTTGTCCCCAAGCTGGGCCCGGACTCGGCTCTAGAGAGATTCGCAGAAACACAAGACGCAATTTGTCCAATTTGTTCGCATCGGCAAAGATCGTTCACAACAAAAGAGCGGCGAATGTGGACACCAAAAACAGCGCGACCCGATCCATCTCGAAACCGATAACCTGCGCTGCAACGAGCGCCGTATCAGCGTGTTTATAATAACCAAAATAGGGTCAAGATTGACTCATCTTATTACCGAATACGATTGAATAATTGTGCGTCGCGCGAGATCGGGACTTTCACGCGGATATGGAGTACCCGGCCTATCCTAAACGGGGATGACGCCGTTGTGTTCGCTCGTCATTATTTCGGTTTTCTCTTTTCTTCGAAGGGTGTTTGCACATGATTATGATGATGTTCGGACTTCATGACCCGTCCAAGAGACGTGAACTTTGGAGGTCATAAACATTAAACTAGAGTTTTTATTAATGCCATAAAGTAACGAGCCGCCGACGCCGCGCTGCCGACAACGCGGCCATCGGCTGAAGCTGCTGGTACCGAGCGAATAGGTTGCCTAATTGCCCCCTGGCTCGAGCACATATGTTTTAAGCGGGCGGTCCGATCGGTGGCTGCGCGGGTTTTTGTTTTTGAGTGAACTTGTGCAACTGAGAAAGTGGCTGGTGACAATAACAATTATGAAAAAAATAATTGGGAAATGGTATCGTATGACGGGCCGTCAGCGATTCACATGTTTCGATGTTGGATAAAAATTAGCATGCTATTGAGGTTAGTAGGTGTTATCTATTTCAATGGTGAACCTATTTAAGCGATTTTTATGAATTAGGAGCTAGACTCCCTGTGCAATCGGTATCAGCATGATATCACGGTGCAATGGGTGAATTTCGTGGTTAATAGACATATGCAATTTTTTGAATATTGACTGCAAATCGTATCTTGATCGTCCTCCTTAAATAGTGAAGTAACTTTGTAGACAAATTACACTGCAGAAACCATTTGAAGTTTACATGAAAATTGTTATGGGAAATATGAAAACTTTTTGTGCTTTGTTTACTAGCCTTTTCTCAAAACCTTCAGGTGGAAAGTTTCATAAAAATTCTTCCCCAGATAAAAACAAGCAATGAAATAGTTATTAATCAATTTGGAGTTTCATATTATTTTGTCATGTTCAAGTAGTAGCTCTTTCAACCACACTGTGGATTATTCCTATAGTCAACGTGACAGTTTGCAGTGACGTAACTCTTCTTGCGTCACAGATGCACAAACGCTACTTCGGACTCTCGACATAACTCTCACTGTATAATCCAGGGAATCAAATAGTAGCCATGATTTTTACGCTCTGTTACACGTGCCCAAAATACCAATGTTGCTTACAGCGCAGTTTAAAAATGTATAAGACAAAAGCGGTTCTAATGAATCGCAATATTTGTTCCTTACATTCAATCGAAAACGAATGTTTGACAAAGGTGTGACTTAGGAAATTTAAAGGAAAGAATATTTTTTCAAATAGACTGATATGGTGAATCGACAGAGTGATGCAATAACAAAATTTGAGTTTCCCACACTAATTTACACACAATCTTCAAATTGGTTGTGCGAGGTCAACTCCAACATCCCAGATAAAAGATTTTGAAGATTTAAAATTTGTAGATAACTTCAAGGTAGTTGTATGTTGCGAACAATGACGAATGATTCGCTCATCACCATGAGGCACCATGGATTGGATAAGAATTGGATTGGATTTGAATTGGATGATTATTGATTAGAGTTAGATTGGTTTGGATATGGATTTCGTTAGATTGGTGCGGTTGGATTGGATTGGATTGGATTTGGATTAGATTGGATTGAATTGGGCATGTGTGCATTGGTACTCGAATTGGATTGGCATTTGGATTGGATTTGGATTGACGATTTGGATTGAATTTGGATTAGGTTTGGATTCGAAGTTGGATTGAATTGATCCGATTTAGATTGGATTTGGATTGAACTTGGATTGGATTAGGATTAGACTTGGATTGGATTTGGATTGGATTTGATTGATATCTGATTGGATTTGGATTGATTTGGATTGATTCGATTGATTCGATTGATTTGGATTGGATTTGGATTGGATTTGGATTGGATTTGGATTGGATTTGATTGAATTTGGATTGATTGGATTGGATTGATGGATTGGATTTGGATTGGTTGGATTGATTTGGATTGGATTTGGATTGGATTTGGATTGGATTTGGATTGGATTTGGATTGGATTGGATTTGGATTGGATTTGGATTGGATTTGGATTGGATTTGGATTGATTGGATTGATTTGGATTGGATTTGGATTGGATTGGATTGGATTTGGATTGGATTTGGATTGGATTTGGATTGGATTTGGATTGGATTTGGATTGGATTTGGATTGGATTTGGATTGGATTTGATTGATTGGATTTGGATTAGATTGGATTGGATTTGGATTGGATTTGGATTGGTTGGATTGGATTGGATTGGATTTGGATTGGATTTGGATTGGATTTGGATTGGATTTGGATTGGATTTGGATTGATTTGGATTGGATTTGGATTGGATTGGATTGGATTTGGATTGGATTTGGATTGATTTGGATTGGATTGGATTGGATTTGGATTGATTTGGATTGGTTTGGATTTATTTTGCTAGCGAAAAACGCTGAAAAAAGGATTTGTGGATTTTGCATCATCTGATTAACACTCAAACAAATTCAGCGATCTCTTATTGCCTGTGCAGATTAGGAAAGGAGATTCTAGTACGTTAGTCATTGTTTACTATAAGCAGATAATCTTAATTTACTCTGGATTCAATTGTTATTATTATTATTATTATACAGTTGTTGACAACTATATTTATTTGAAGCAAATAAATGCTTCAGAATGATAAATTCTGAAAACAATAATAATCCTTTCGAAATGGTAAATTAATGCAAAAACGAGTGAACAATAATTCAATTGTTTGCTTCTTTTTGTTCAGAATCTCAGAAGAATGCTTGGCACGACGTGAAAACAGACTAAAACAAAATTTAAAATTAAAAAAATATGCTTACGACTGATTAAAGAGTTCAGGCATGCTTCTATTTTCAGAGAGTGAGTATTTAAGCATAGGAACTATGACTAAAGTTGATGCTTAAGTCCCAACCATTGAAAGAAAATGGAGGAGAAAATTAACCTAAATGAGCCAAACGACCTTTTTTAAATAAAATTTTGTTCTATACTATAAACAGGTCATTCTGTTTAACTTTTCTCTCCGACTATTCATTTCTCTTTTCAATTGATCTACGTTAGTTTTCCGTGTCTTCCTAAGGTAGATACCAAATCCTACCTAGCTTTAACGGTTGCAAAACCAGATGAGCAATCGAGGAGTGTCTTCGTGGAGATTATTGCGTGAAGAAATGGATCAGTAACTTGTTCCGTTTCATGGTGACGAACGAATTATTCCTCATCGTAGCTCCATCCACGAGGTGTGCAAACGTCAATGCTAATGCTAATGCCTGTATTTAGCTTAATCACTAACTCAGTCTAATGGCCCTTGGTCTAATAGCGTTCAACCTAATGGCCCTAAAGCATCGTAGAGATAGTGATAAAAATATGGCCTTCAATTCCTGGATAAGAAAAACCAAAATAAATCACGACTGGCATTTCAAAAGATGATTTTAATTATTAGAATTTAAAGAGAGCCTTAGAGGAATTCTCTTGTTTTGACATAATTTTTGAAAGTCACTGAATGCTTAAAACTGAGATCGGAAAAATATTTTTGAACATTCCGCGACAGAGCGTCGATATTTATCTCAAAGTTGAACAAAATATTGCAACAATAAAGCTTACCAAACACAGCGCCAACACATGCAGGGGTTGAAATACAATGCTAGTTCGTGCAAAATATACACAGAAAAAAATGAATTTTAACAAGCGTGTAAAATTTCCCCTCGTTTAGTCCCAAGCCAAGGGAGGCGTAAACAACGAAATTGATTGCAATCTTTCATGCGTTATACAAGAATGTTTACAACCTTTCATACAACATGCTAGATTCAGGCGTTACCTAGCTTATATTACATGAAATATCACATTATTTTGTGCCAAATCTAGCGTTCCCTTTATGTGCATTAGATAACGCAGAGAATTATTGTTATCTGAGTAGTTTTATCCCAATGGATTGTTCGTGATATTTTTTCAGAATCTCTATATGTTTTACTAAGTTCGAGTAATGAGTAAATTACTTATACATTCGTAAATGACTGGTTGGATATTTCTGTAATCGTTCTACATCTTCTTTTTGTTGTTTTTCGATACCTCAAATTTATTGCTTATCGCAATTAGCTTATTGTCCGACATCAACTTAGTGGTCCAAATGCACTTGCATAAAGTTTTATCCAGTTAGAATCCGGTATCACTTTTTGTGTTGCAGCGACACGGAAAGTGACCGCTGCAAGAATTCTTTTACAGCGGTTTGTTCACCTTTGTTACACCAGAGGAAGCCGAGAGGAGAGAAAAAAATCTGCACACCCACGTTGATAATCCAACGTGGTCCGCAATAAAAGCCGCAAAAACGTTGAAAATCGCCAAATCAACCGTGTATGCTGTGCTCAAATGTTTCAGGGAGCAAAAGAGCGTGTATCGGTTGTCCAAGGTAACAGAAAACAGAAACAGAAACGGAAACAGAAAAACAGAAATCCACCAGTTCCGGCCACATCGAGAGATTTTGGGCAATAATGAAGCGGAAGCTTGAGAAAAATAAAAAGAGCCGTCTTTTGTCCGGGACGCGACTCAGATGAACAAAAGTTGAGTCCGGAGGTGTGCAGCGTTTGATGGGAGGAATAAAGAAGAATTTTCATTAGAAACGAAGAGAAATGATTTGTATTTTTTTTTCCCTCAAGTACAGTAAATTGCCTTTGTTTTGATGTATTAAACTTATTTGTACGTCAATCTGATACAGATAATTTTATTATTCCGGGTTCTAAATGGACATAGCTTTAGTTCTTAATTTAGAGCTGATACCAGGAATATATTTTCAGTAGAAATCGAGAAATTTTCCTTCACGTAAAAATTTCAAAACTTTTACTGGGAGTCGAACCCGGCCACCTCCAGTATGATTTTGCATTGTAGCTGCGCCTTTACTGACTGGGGTAAAGGAGCTGAACGGTTTAATTAATCTGCCTTAAAGGACTCCGGAGCCGTAAACGAATTCTTATCTTGTTTCGACACTTGTTCGATTGATTTAGTTGCACTCAAACACATTGAAATGCTATGTATATGCGCTTTGACCTATGATTGATAAAGGAAATTAGAATAATGTGAGAGCGCAGCTTCCATTTTTCAAGACAAATGGAGCACATATTCTTGAATTTTATTCTTCAAGTTACTATGTAATGCAAACAGTCAAACGTGTGTGTACCCAAGTAGTACACTTGATGCCATTCGGTTGAGATAACATATATATGACTTGCTAAGTCATAATCAAGTTACTACAACTAATTATGTCCGTAGTGTGCTACTTGGGTATGTATTTTAAAATCTCACTCTCACTGGTTCGCAGTGGCAATATGGATAAAATATTCCTGCAGTCCTCTTTTAAGTATGTTATTGCTATAAGCTTGGATCCGGGAGGTAAAAGGTGACAGTTCTATCTCAACTCAAACAGACCATTTCTTGAGTACTTTTTCAAAAGGACATAAGTCGCAAAATGTAAACAAACGCATTATTCATGGCATGTTATTGAAAAATCATGTATATATACCCAACAAGTACTTTTTGATGGATTATTTCTGAAAGTTTAAATTAACTTTTTACAAAACAGTGTACAATGACTTTTGCACTTTCTGGGAATAACGTTTTGTTTCAGAAAAAAATAATACGTCGTTTTGATAAGTTCGGCGTATCTGTTTGAAATAACATAACTTGACGTAACATTTCGACGTATCAACATTATCATTCGCAGACTGGTGTACCATTTTGACGCAAGTAACTTGCCATCTATGAAACTGACTTTTCAAAATGACGTATTATCTTTTTCTAGTGCAACCCGTTGTAAGAAACATTTTTCTAAATGAAACTTGAATGTTCACTCCTAGTGTAATTTTTAGGCACAGTGATGTAATATCTTTTACCAATGTGTCATTCAGTGGAATTTAATTGGGATAACCATGTCCGATTTTCAAATAGGAATAAAAATAAACTCAAAAAAGTTCAATGCTGTGACTTACGTCCATTTGAAAAAGTACTCGAGATTTCAAGAACGCAAGCGTTCCGAAATTATTAAGTGACCAATCAGTAACACTATAATGCATTCTCTATGTTGGCATCATTAAGAATGTATACAAAAACTTTCAATCAATACTTGATGAACGCGTGTATGATACATCAAGTAAGATATGTAGATAAGGAGTGTATCGAAAAGTAGTTATAAACTTCCAAATAATAAAATAGGCATGAAAACATGGTTAAAATTAACATACTATTTCAGTTTATTATAGCTTAACATGTTTACAAAAGATCCAAACGGAAAAACTAGTCATCATGTTCATTTCTGTAGAATGCCCGTACCTTTGATTTGACACCTGCCATCAAATTCTGCACAGTGACCTTTGTGCACTTCCTGATGCCGCTGCCCAATTTTTCTTAAAATCGGTCATGTTTTGGGACACTGTACCATCCTTCTTAAATATACGCTTGACTATTGCCCGATAGCGTTCGATCGGTCGCAACTTGGGACAGTTTGGTGGGTTGATGTCTTTTTCTACGAACTTGATGTTATTCTCCGTCAGCCACTGTAGAGTGGATTTGGCGTAATGTGCCGATGCCAAATCTGGCCAGAAGAGAGGAGGGGACTGGTGCTCTATACAATGGTAGCAACCTGTTCTTCAAACATTCCTTTGATAAATCTCAGCATTTATAGTTCCTTTTGTATGAAAATTGAAGAACGCAAGCCACATGTGCAAATAGCTTGCCAAATGAGCACCTTCTGACCGAATTTCTCCATCGCAACAGTCGTATCTGCGGTTGGCACACGTTCCCCAACAGATTTAGTATAAAACTGCGGCCCCGGTAGCGTTCTTGAATCTTCTTTAACGTATGTTTCTGTCATCCATCAAAATGCACTGGTCGACATTGTCCAAAATGCAGCTGTACAGCTTTCGAGCCCTGGTTTTGGCACGAGACTTTTGTTCCGGAGTTTGTTTGGGCACTTTCTGCTTTTTGTACGTCTTCTAAGTCATTCCTGCGCTGATTCGTTGAATCATTCCGATGCTGGTCCTGAACTTCTTGGCTAGATCGCGAGTAGAGGCAGATTTGTCTCTGCTGAATATAATCCACAACTTTTTGGTCCAAATCGGGTTGCTGGAGCCGGGTTTCCGGCCACTTCTGGTAAATCCTTTGAGGGAGCACTTTTACCAAACTTTCGATGATGCGTTTTACACTTGCCGGGTGAACATTCACTTTTTCGCAATCTGGTTGTGAGTAACACCCTTTTCGGTGCACCAAGTGTGCAGAATTTTCTTTTTTAGTCTCAAATTCAATTCGCGACATTTTGAATACAACTTTATCAACGGAAATGAATGAACCGAATAATCATTTTTGACATGTAAACAAAGCAAATGGCGCTTACACGCTAAAAATATATACAGTAGTTTATGCGTAATAACGCATCGAATGTTTATAACTACTTTCGATACACTCCTTATGATAGGACTTACCAGATCATCAATAATCTTGCCACGGTTGCAAGTTTCCCCGTTACTGTAATTTGTTTCCTAGGTGCACAAACTATGCAACAGTGACACTTTCAATACAATTATATTGTTTCCGTCGTAGAAATGGGTCTCTTCTTTAACACTACATATTTCTTATATTATTGAGCACAAAATAAGCACTTAAAATGATTTAATTACACCGAACGTACGGAAATTGGCAAAACACAACACGCCGCAAAAATTTTCACGCCTGTCGTTAAGCGCGGCCTACCAGGATCTTACCTAGTCAACTGTCAAACTATCAGGTGAATTAATAACGTTGAGATCGCAGATAGATGGAACTTTTTCTCACGATGCGTCAGCAATAGGAGAAATTATATAGGGTATGTGTCCCTTGACTCAGCCTATTATGCAATGATCGATTTTATTTTTTATTATAACTCATAAAGTTTTTAAGCTGTAGGCAAGCTTCAACTAGTAGAACACTTGCAGAGATAAGTTTGATAAGACATTTGGTAGAATGTAACACGAAAAGTTACACAACTCTTTTCATAAAGTCAGAAACATTCGAGGGATATGGATTTAATGTCGGTCTATAGGCACCAAATTGGGTCTATTCATGGATGCAACTTCGTCCCATTCGATGAATTTATTACTAAATGCAATCTTTGTATGGTTTTTTTTTTCTAGTTTTATGAATTAAGGCATTGCTAGCTGTATTTGATTTACTTAATGCAACATTCCACAAAACAAACTCAAGCAAAACTACCTCGAAACACTTAAGTGATGATGTTCATATATGATTAATTAGCCATTCAATAATGAGAACATTACGATTCACTATACAATGATTTTGTTCCTTCGGTTTGTGTTAAGATGAGCCACTTGAATATAAACAACCGCAAACTCATGCATTTCCACTTGAAATTTTACCAATAACAACATTTTTACTACGTTATTGATACAACCGGCCATAATTGGGAACATACAAAAAAATATGTCCCCAACATTGGGTCCACGATTTTCTCGTAAAATCATTGTTATTCCAGCAATGTGAACAGTTAGTTTGTAACGTGTGACTAATTTCTGCACATCCAGACTGCATTACTTGCTTTTTCGACTCAATTAAGCCAAATTTAGATCACTTAAAGATCGTGTAGATCATCTGTTCAGCTTAACCGGTGAAATCATGATGCCTCAAAAGTGCAAAAAATCGAAAATTACGCAAAAGTGAACAACTATAAGTTGATTGATATTGTCTCAATTGCTTTGGATATCATCGGTCATCCTAATAGCAACGTGATTTAGTTGATTATCGCTAAATTAATGACACATTTGGTACATAGCTGCTTCATTCGAGCTAGGCTAACATTACATCCCCTTACCCTATATTTGAAACGACAGAATCCATTTAAATATGATATCGTTTACATCAGATAAAAGCCAATGACTCCAAGACCCACTAAAAAATCAAAATTAGTAAAACTAAAGAATATTCATCACTTGGCGTTCTTGTAGCAACGTTAAACGAAACCAATTAAACCGTGAACCATGTGAGCCATGTTCGCTGTACCTTGGGGCCATGCCGCAGTTCACGACTCAAAGGTTGTCCTTCAATTCAGACAATAGTGGCAAACCTGAATCACTATTCAAAAGTGCCCGATGCCTCCACTGCTATTCAGCCACGCTCTCTGCCAGTACACACACCCTCCGGCTTACCAGGTACCGAAATCCACCCAAAAACAGAAACAAAACGCTTTGGAAAAATTTCACAAGCATAATGATTTGGCAGACCCGAAGCGCTAGGGCCGGAATTTCCAGTTGGCAACCCGTAGCACACGGTCAAACCGATGATCGGTCCGAGCGTTCAAGGTTGCTATCTATTAACCTAGACACCGCTGCGCGAGGCGAGCTCACTACGGTTTGATCCGACATCCGAGGCGCGAGTTGTGTGCGCACACACAACAGCGAAAGCTAGTTTTGGAGCCAAATTAACAACTTTCTTTAAAAGGCCAAAATGTCAGTCACTCAGTCAGTCAGTCGGCTGTGAATGAACAGAAAAAAAAACCCCGAGCGCAAACACAATAATAACAATACCAGCCATCCACAAACAATTTGCCGGAGTATATCGCCACAAACGACGACGGCAAACAGACATCGACAACACAAACGGACCAAAAAGGAAGGAGAAATTTACCAAGTCACACTTCCATTTGCATTTTTTTATTTTATTTCAATCTCTGAAATATCTCTTCTATGAATATTTTATCATCTTCTTTTGTGAAAAAAAATATTAATTTCTTTACAACAAGCTGGTTAATGAATTCATGAAACACGTCAGTCCCCCGTTAGTTTGTTGTTTTCGTATCTTTACGTGATAATCTTGTTAGTTTGATAGCGATCGAGCGCTGAGTCGGCATCGTAGCTGCTATCATCAACTGTCAGGTATTCCCACGGACTCAGCTCCTCGTTCAACATGCTCCAAATGACTGGATTTCGCTTGCCACGCGACGAGAAGAACGTGTCCTGGCTTTGGGCCAGATTCTCCAAGATATTCTTCTTTCCCCGAGTTGGATAGAAAAGTTCTTCGTCGTTCTCAACTTCCTTACTGCCAACATTCTGGATTGCATTTAGAACATTCTTCTTACTGAAAAGGGGTTGCAGACCATTTAACATCCTGCTAGCACTAAAACTACCGCTGCCGAACGATGGGGAAGTAAAGTCGATTAGCTCTTTCTTGCCTCGATTGGGGATGAACAGTTCATCCGAGCCGAGAATGTCATCAAATTTAATCTTCTTGGAAATTCCATTGCCCAGTCGTTTCTTGCCACGGTTCGGTACGAAATAGTCATTACCTTCGAGCATCTGTTTGATCGATAGTTCTCTCTTTTCCATTGCCGTTGCCGCCGACGGATCGGATTTTCTTCCACGTTGAGGAATGAAGGATAACCCCGGATTGGATTGGAAAAACGATGGCTGCCTAATTACGACGAATCGCGGTTCCTCAACGTAGAAGGGTAAGCGTCGACCGCGAAGATGTTGCTGTGAATCCGAATGAAGTGGCTCCAATCCACTCGGGTGAGTCAGTATCTCTCTGCGATAGAAATGAAGAAAAAAAAAGCACACAATGGGGAGTGAGACACTTGTTTTCCGAAGCAATAAAAGATCACATCCACTGCAACTAATTGGGCTCACGTGTTGTATAAACAGTTGCTCTCGCTGAAGTCACACTCACCTCTTTTCATGTTGGTGCTTGTACAGGGCCAGATCGTTGGGTACGTATTCCAAAACGGGTTCTAGATTATTTGTACCGGCGCCATAATTGGTAGGTTTCACTAAATTTCGATCATTTTTAGTCGCCGTCGTCGTCGCCGTTGAATGTGTATCGCCAGTAGTCTCATATCCAAAAGCCTCGGCTGCGATCAACGCCACCAGGCAACACAGCACACAAATTCCCAGAGAAACAGTCGTTTTCATATTTCTTCACTTTGGTTTCACAATTTCAACCGCAACAAGATTTCAGTGCGTTGCGCGAACAAACCTGAACTTATCCTAGAAAATTCCTTTCCTTCTCAAGGTGAGCATCTTTTACGGACTGATGGTGGCATTCGACTACCGGTCCAGCTTCCCACAGGCTGCCTTTTAAATAGAGGCAGCAAACGCAGCTCCATCACACATGTACGCCAGCAAGGATCCAATTTTCTAAACAAAATGCCAGAAAAAGGACGCAAATCACACTTGATACCGTAATTACATTTCTGTAACAGCTACAAAGTCCCATTCACCCACCTTTTCGCAATGGGATTTGACTGGCCCTAGTGCTATCGGAATAATCATATTACCCATACGTGTCGCAGCGAGCAAAATGAATATAAAAATATAAAACAAACCAACCAATTACCCGTACATTTATATGTTTCCTTGCCTTTTTTCCCTTACCATTTCAAATAGGCTGAAATCTCCGAGGTATTTGCGCAACTGGAAGCTTCCAAACGAGACGGAAATGAATCTCCAGCCCTAGCAGGGCTTGGCGAGGATGCTGCTGCTGGTGGTGGTGGCGGCGGCGGCAGTGGTAGACCCGGCCGAAGGACGACCAACAACAATAGCAACAGCAACAGCAGCAACCGTGACAGCAATTTCAACACCAAAGCCATTGTTTGCCAAAATGTGGCCTGCGTCGGTGACACCGTGGATAGTGCCAGTCTGGAGGCGACCGAGCGTCTGCTGCGGGAAATTGCCGCCACGCTTCCCCAGCAACAGGTGGGTGGTTCCCGGGGTGTTTTACTCGGGCGTTTGGGGAACTTGTTTATTTTTAAATAGGGCGAATGTAAAAATGAGAAATTCTAGTTCTGTTTTATAAATTACAGCGCAATTTTTAAAATTTAGAGGGCCTCTTTAGCACAAATCGAAAGACAACAGTGCTGCAAATGCAAAAAAAAAGTAAAGTGAAAAACGTAGAGGCGATTAAGATATCAATGAAAGATATAGTAAACAAAGAGAGTCTCTCAATGGTAGATTCGCCCTAATGAGAGAAATTCTTCTAGAACTATTAATTGAAGATGCAATTGTCCAACACGGCGATTAATTTCACTCAGTTTTGAGTCGTATTTGACCCGCTTTCGTCGGGGAAATTTGACTGGGATTGACAAGTCGACATATCTAAAACATCAACTTAAAAAGATTAATGTTTTGAATATGTCGAATTTTCTATTCCAGTCACTCCAATTTTGACGAAAGTGGGTTGATCCCGACAAAAAATTGTATTTAAATTCGTGGTCGTGGTAAATTCGTGGTCGTGAACTTATTATGGTAATATAATTTTCATATTATAGACGTGAATATTTTTTTTAATTGTACGAGGGCTGCTATATATATTGCGGGAATAAATATCAAGAACGTACTTTTTCTCATTAGAAATGGCTTTATTGCTTTTAAGAATATTCTCCTTCATGATTTATACACTTTTGAATTCGACTAAACCATTTTTCAATACATTTTTTCCAATTAGTGAGAAACACCTCCAAAACATGGTTTTTGAGCGCATAAACAGCTTCTTCGGTGCTTGTAAAACGCAGACCACGCAGTTTATCCTTGATGTGCGGGAAGAAAACGAAATCATTGGGTGCCAAATCGGGACTGTACACTGAAAATTTATTTTCGTAAATTAGCTTTTACGCGTTTCGTAAACACAATTTTGTACATAGATCAAATGTAAGAAAAATTCATATTGCTTGTCATGCAAGAAAATGCTATCATTACACCTTTTTTGTACAATCCAAAAAATGAAATTCGCGAAGACCAGCCAATCGCTGCTTGCTTTCGATCGTACTCATAAATGTTGGTGTTCCTACTGGGATGGGCGGGAGTCAATAATTTATCCCAAAATTGAAATGAAAGCGCTGTCGAGAGTTAGAGCCGCATGCACATTAATCAAATAACTACTCAAGAGTCAACATGGTTCAGTGAGATCAACCACGGACTCAATAACAGATCGAACCCCATGTCAGCATCTTTAAAATAAGCACTGGACAACTACACACTTAGTTGCGCTTTTTTTTTTTTCAATTATATTTTGAGCCGATAAAGTAGATCTGTCAGTCGTTCATGCAACCACCAGAGAGACGTTTCATTTTTATTGTTAACAAATTACTCGTAGTTCTTTGTATTGTTTTCGTAGAATGGACGAATGTTCTTTCTTTGTCAACAAATGCTTAGTGATTTTGAGAGTTGCGCATGTGGCATTAAACACGAAGACAGCTTCTTAAAAAGTACAGATCAGTTTTGTTGCAGAAAAAAAACGTCCTACCTTCGATTTTGTTTTATAAACGAAAATTAATTTTCAGTGTACGGCGGATGACCCATCAATTCGATTTTTATTTATTCCTTTATTATCGAGATTTTCAGCCCCGGGCTAGTCCATCTCCCGTCGTAATCACTCAAAAACCTTTTTTTGGGTATTTTCGTAACTTGTCCGTAGGTGAGATTCAAACTCGTGACTTTGGCGTGAGGAGATGGATGTTAACCACTACGCCGGGGTCGCCCCCACCATCAATTCGATGGTTTGAGTGCTCAAAGATTCACTTTTTTAACCTTTCTAATGCATTAGGAAAAAGTTACACATAGTGTATTAAAGGTAAAAAATCACCCAAGCCTTTGTTTCGCTCCCAAAAATATTATTTTTGAATTTATTTTTGATATATTGGTCTCAAATAAAATAAAAAAATAAAAAAAGGTAAATATTTTTAGAACGACAAGCTGGCCGGTTTTTTTAAACTTGCCATTCTGGGCGCATAAGCACCCAGAACCGGTTCCGGTATTCATCCGAAGAGGACAAAACAGGCATGAATAAGATAAAATAAAATAAAATAAAAAAGAAGGGAAAAATCACGAAGGAGATAATCTTTAACGGCTGAAGAGAATAAAGCTACAATTTGTACTTAATCAATACTTTTAATTGTTTTCAAAAAATTTCTCCATTCCCCCTTGCTACACTCCTGCACCTTGCTATACTCTGCTACTTACTAGTTCCCTACCCATAGATTTTTCCTATGCCTTACTATCCCCATGCCCCTTGCTAAGACCCTAATCATTGTTACTGTTCAGCTTCTTTCTACTTCACTACCCCTTTTTACTCCCTGATCCTTGCTACTTTACAGCCTCTTTCTACTTCACTGCTAATTGTTATCTTGCAGCCCCTGGCCCTTGCTACTGCCCAGCACTTTCGTATATAGCATTAATGATCTGGAACCTCACATCCACAATAGCGCCGCGTAGTGAGTGAACTCCGAACATATGAGACCACAGTCCGCAAACGTTTGAGTAATTTATGAACATACATATTTGACTATCATCCCTTTGGGCCTGGTCATTAGGACATATTTAGAGAAGATCTATATGTCCTAACTGGTGAGGCTTTACCCCTTATCTCCTTCAGGTCTAAGGGGTCATATATGACCCCAAAAAGAAAATGGCTGTATAAAATCAAAGACTGAATAAAAGTGTACGCTGTTTTTAGCAAAAAATGTTCTACATCAATTCTTCTATCTACAAAAAAAAATATGAGTTTAAGGGCTAATTGACGACCTAGAACATCCTGAATATGAAGAGATTCAGAAATAAAATAATAAATGCCTAATTAAACGTATTACTGGAGAGCGTTGTTTTAGAATATGTTACATATGCATTATTAAATCGTTAATAAACGGTAAACATTTCTGTATATTTCTAGGATGTTCTAGGTTATCCAAAATGTACTTGAGTTCAGAAATTCGGAACTACAGTTGAAACAGTAGCTTTTGGGGCTATATGAGGTTACGATATATACTCAAATATATTGAATGAACCTTTTGGAAGCCCATTATTTAAAATTTTTGTGATGTTCTAGATCAACCAAACTATCTTTGAGTTCAGAGCATAAGATAAACATTGGTAACAATAGCTTTTTAGACTAAACAAAGTTATGCTACGTATTCAACCATATTCAGTGATTATTTTACAATGTAAAAAAAACCATTAGAAAATAAGTAGAATGATCTAGTTTATCCAAACTGTCCTTGAGTTCAGAACATGAGATCTACGGTTGTAACAGTAGTTTTTTGGAATGTCAAATTATGGGAAAAATTGTGATCTCATGTGATCTGATATGGGAAAAATTGTGGCTGATAAATCTAAAAGAATAGCGCACGTCATATTTGAATCGTCTTTAAATGGATATGCATCAAGTCTTATCAAATTGGAAAATTCAAATTTGATAAGACTTGTTGCATATCCATTTAAAGACGATTCAAATATGACGTTATGTGAATTTTCGAAATACTGTTTATGTCAATGAAAATTCATAGGTTTTTGCTGGGTAAGGGGTTTACTTTATTAACTGTTTATATGTACATATTAGTAATTAACATAGCTTCATATATTGAATTTATAAATCTTTCACATACAAAGTTATTTTTTTAAGATTATCCTTTGAATCAGAAAACCTTTTAGCTGAAATTTTATTTTCTGAAATAGGTACAAAGCAATAAACCTGTGTAACAGGTTTTGTCTTTACATGGCTGTATAACTGCTCAAGTTCTGTTACTGTTACTGAATACTGTTCAGCTGATATGAAGCAGAAATTCAGTTTAGTAATACTTTTATTTGACTGTTCAACTGCCTAGTCCAATAGTTCTCGAGGAGTTTTAATTGTGTTTCCATAATCTTGAGCAAGGCTTTTTCGCTTTGCCATTTGCTTGAGATTACCACCAATAGCATTACATGGACTTTCCTCATGAGACGTTCCAATCCACATATGAACTTGAAATTGCACACGCCGCTGCTACATCTGATATGAAAACAATGTTTGGTATTGGTAATTCAATGTATTGAATTTTGTTTAATGAAATCTTGTAATTTTGATATAAACAACTGAACTGCTATTGAGTCACGTGTCAATACTTCAGATATTATGATAAAGCTTTTGTTTCCCAATTTATTAACCATCTTGTAATATACTTCAAAGGTTTGGTAATAAACAGGACCAACCACCCGATTTAGTTGTATTATCACAAAAGTTTAAAAAGCTAATAATTAAAAACTAAGCCCTTTCCAACTAGCAGCCTTGATTTTTCAAACATTCAAAGACCTTAAAAAAATTCAAATTGTCATTATAATTATAATGCCCATTAACTTTTGTGTGGTTTTAGGACCAAATTATAAGACGAGTTGGCTCGATAAACGGTAAAAAATGGACATGAAAAATTTGTTGTTTGAACAACTTTTTGTACCTCAGAAGGGCCCATCTCGCGATGTATGGTGAACTTTTAGACAATTATATTAACTATATCGAAAAAAAAAATCATCCAATTCTAAGATAGTCGATTTTTGCAAATTGACTTTAATTCTTAAATATATATTTTTAGCGTGTAAAAAACGGTTTTACAATATTTACAATTTTACAATAAAAGCTAAGACGATTTTCTAAAAGCCACCCATGCATCACTTTTTGTAAGTCTTTTCCTTTTTGAGTTATGTTGATTTAAAAAAAACGATCAAAAAAATTAAGCCCTTTTCAAATGGTAGTCTAGATAAATTTTGAAAAAAAAACAAAGTATGCAAAGTTGCTTGAAATGACTTAGTCTACCCACCCACATAGTTTCATTGGATTTTGAGAGCGTGCTGCCAATCACGAAGACGAGTTGGCGTGAAATTCGTCAATAATGAAATAAGTCTCCTTTTACATAGACATACTAAGCCTTTCAGCATTGAGCTGTATTCAGTCACCATGAAGTCACTTTAAGATTGTCCAAAATCGATTTCAATTTTATCGGAAAAATAATAGGAGAACATCTTAGATTAAAAGAATGCGGAGGGTCATGTCTTGAGACTGCCAAAATCGATCGATCTAGAAGATTTTTCGTAATCGCTACTACCCGAGCAGGAGAGAATAGCTGACTAATAAAATAAGCATACCACGTTGAGTTATCATCCTGTAATTTGGTATTAATTAGCTTTTTAGAATTTCCTTGCAATAACTACTTAATACATCAGAGAGGTATATTACCTCTTGTAGGTATTACTCAGGAATTTTGATACTTTAAAGTAACAATTGTTCAAATATTGAAAAGCATAAAAATACCATTCATCACATTTGTTTGAATTTATTTTACCTATGTTGCTTTACTTTTTCTCAGCAATCATATGGACAAAGTTATACAGCGACTTTGCATTTCTGTTCATATTTATTTTAGTCAGCCTGCGTTATCACTTTACATCTAGTAATAAACTTAAAAGTTTCATTTTCATGTTTGACTACCATGCTTATACATTGTTCGACTGAGTTGTCAATTTTTACTATTCTGAATACATCCCTTTCATAATATTTGTATAAATTATCAAATAAAAATTCAACGACGAGCTCTTTTCCTACGAAGTAGGGGTTATTTTGTTTATCACTTAGAATGTTCTCAATAATATAAAATATCCCATTTTTACATACCCAAGAATCATCGTTTTTATAATTTTGGCATGTTGATGTCGTACAGAAATTGAGTCCGTTGAAATGAATTTTGTCAAGAATGCTGAATTCTGCATCAACAATTCCATTTCATCAAAAGTATGACTAAATTGATCTTAAATTGAGCAATGCATTAAAAGATTTTCTTTTCGCAGCAAGTCTATTACACAGAAACAAAAGCGTTCACGAAAATGAAAACGGACCGTGAACTAGTTCACGTTTTCAGGATTTTTACCTAAAAACGTGATTTAGTTCATGATTACGTGATTCAGTTCACGGTGTATTTTTGCTTGTTCTCGAATTCATGACTGCAGTTCACGGATCCGGGCACGGATTTTTTTCCGTGTACAGCGAAAAGAGATATTTGAAGATGACTATGGAGTGGCAGCTGAACTGTCTAACAAGACAGTTTAACACATTAACCGTGTGCTGTCGAACAACCCGTCTATGAAATGCACCTTCTAAAACCGTCTACTACTCACATCAGTAGACTGTGGCGTGGCCAATGGAAATGGCATTATATTTTTAACAAAGCAAAAGTTGATTTTTCCATCTGTTTTCGAGTTTTTTGTACCGAAGTGTATTTTAATTTCAACCCAAACGTGTTTTTTTTATCAAATTTGTTTTACAATATTGAAATTAGTTAATATACAAAAAAAAAAGAGTTTTGAGGGAAAAAATCACACCTTAATCAGACTAATCAGTCATATTTTTTTCCGGACCGGTATTTTAATATAACGAAAAAAACAATTTTTGTGTTAACAATGCGGTTTGATTGAAAATAAGAATTTGGGTGCAAAATATCAATCGGGATATAACTTTTTTTTACAACTACTTAAACGTGTTACTCGCTTTGTATTGAATACCTCTGAAATAGCAGGTTTTGTTATTCAAGCTATGACAAATACAAATCATTGTTGAGGTATTGTAATACCTAATGCCATTATTAACTTGGTATTCGTAGAACATAGTTGAAGTATTATTTTTGGTATTTTACCTCTTAATCTGAGCTCATCGATACTTTACTGAGGTGTCAAAGTATTAAGTATTGAATACCTGATTTAGGTATCATTGAGCCATTTTCTCCTGCTCGGGTAACTCAGACTTCTCAATCGAGCTCATATCGTAGTTGAGCCTATTGGTATGGTCATCTTTATGTCATGATGGCACCGATTTTAATTCTAATTTTTGTTCCAAATGGCATGGTGATCGGATCGCCAGTGATTATTCGAAGAAGTAGTGCAGGAAAAACGGCTGGACTAGCCGAGTCTCTTATATCAAATATTGCACTCGCGAGTATCATTACTAACACAATCCCTAGAGCCGTAACCTTTTCGCGATACTTTACGGGGTATCAGATCTACCACCGAATCCTAGTGCGAATTAATTCAAACTAGGAAATATGTCTGTTTTTTTTTGTAGTGAAAGGAACATACCTTAGTCCTTATTAAATTGTATGTCTTGTGAAAAATTACAATATTCGGAATGTGCCACCGATTCCAAGCTCATGAATAAGGAAACATGATTAGTCTTCATTTTTGTGAATTTTTATTTTCTGTTTAATGTTCTAAAATTTGAATTGGTCATGATTAGAGTTCAGAAGCATGATCAGTATCGGAGTCGGTTTTGACTAATGCAAGGGCGCATCTTTGAAGAGCGAAAACTTTCAATAAAAGTCGATTCATTGCCAACAAAACAAATAATGAAAACTGTTACAGCACAGGATACTTCATCATTTTTCAATAGTGATGAAGTAACTCGACATGCACTAAAAAAGAATACGGGATATACCACAATAGGTCAAATTACTGATCGCAGTGGTTTATGTCCCAAGCAAAGGAAAAACAAAAGACACAATTAAATTGAAATTCACAGAGTTTAAGAAACATTTTAGCATTTCAGACTTCGTTAAACGTTAACCAAGTCGACGATAATTTATAAGACTGTGGAAAGTCGCGTTTTATCTACTACTATCACCAATTTTAGCACATTTTGAGCACCTGAGCTCTTAAGCAAGAATAATGAATTAACCGATGGGAGCCAATCTCTCTTTTTAAGTTGTTCACGCATTCTTGTTCACACATTTGGAACAGATCTTTTTTCCGTGTACTGAAGATAAATATAGCAAAAATAATGCAATGTTTGATTAACGGAACCCCTTTACCGTTAATCCAAATATATAATTCAGAATTTGATGATCTCCTACCCATCCTGTATGAGAAAAAAAATCATAAAAAGGTAGAAAATCGATTTTTTTTCTATCGTCAAACTTCCGTAAGCATCAATGAATCGAATCGAATTACTATCTTGTTTTTACTGTGTTTGATAAGCTATTATTGGTGGAGAAATGGAACATACATTTTTTGACTTACCATGAAAGATTTTGGATTTAAAGTATTTGTCTTTTCTTTCCGACTGTGACTAACTTCCGTTAATGCCTTAATAAAGTTTGCCTAATGAAATACCTGCAAAGAAAATGAGAAGAATTTGGTTTTGAACTTGTTTTTCATAGTTAGATATTACTGATGATGTACAAAAAATCCAAGGAAACACATTATTGAAAGTTCAACATGTTTTTAGTTTTGTCTCACCGCTTGAACTTGACTGATTTCTAGGTCGAGATTGCAAAAGCTATCAACAAAACCTAATCAAAATTCTGTTCTCTAATCCAAATGTCGAATGATGGTTCAGTTTTAACTGTACTTGAATTCCAAAAAAGCCTGTCAGTATATTCCACTTTTTCAAACAAGCATAAAAAACATACGATCATAGAGCAAAAAAGAATCTATCAGAGCATTGCTAAATTAGTCACACCATAATCATTATTAACCAACAAATACGATCTCCTACAATTGAAAGCTTCCCCCCTCGGGGCAAAGGAAATGGAGAAGGCAAACCCCGCGAACCCAGTTCGTTCAAGTCTCTTCGTGCACATATTGGCGGGTTTTGCGGGCAATGACATACACTCAATTTATTTCAATACGTATACGCGCAAACTAATTACACCATTCCGGCCCACAACAGTGCGGAGCTAGCAATGAGTGTGCACAAAAAAAACTACAGGCTCATTAAGAACACATTTCCTAATTCAATTTATTCCGCCAGTCTGTCTCATCGCAGCAAAATCATCCCGGCTCGCGAGAGCGGAACAACAATGGTGCTTTTGAATCATCGGCTCGGTACGGTGGTGATCCCACGTTCGTCATCAACGCTGCCAGCGATCCTCATCATCATCACCATCATCATCAACAACATGAGTTGGTGTTGAAGATCGACGAAGATCACGACCACGATAAGCCGGAGAAACGTTCTCAGCGATTCAATAACTCATCCAACAGTCGACTGTACATCGTTGGTGCTACCGACAATAGTCAATCGTCGGATTATGAAAACAACACCTGCAGCAGCAGTCGGGAGCTGCAGGATAGCTTGTCCGACGATATGAGCCTACTGGAGGAACTCAGCGTGTACGATAGTCACGAACACGACGAGGACTGCTCCGACAGTAAAGAAGCGGAAACGTCCCCAAAGCAGTTTCACCATCCGCAACAAGGTGGCAGCGTGATGGGAAGATCACAGCAGCATCGATTGCTCCAGCAGCAGCACGCGGACAAGCTGAAAACCAGTACAAATAGTCTACCTTCCACTAGCGGCAATTTTAGTCTACACAATAAATTTAGAAATCATCAGAACGTAATCGATGCCAAAAGACGACAATTTTTCCTGCCCCTGGAGCAGGAACCATTCCAGCCAGTCAAATCGAACATCACCGAACTGCCGTCGCCGAGTAGCACCTCGCTGCACAGCGGCTACAGCCACCTGATATTGGAGGACCTGGGTACCAAGTCCAGCTCAGCACCGTTGCTGATGAAGAATGAAGAGCCGGAGATTGGCGAACGGAGGGTGAGTTTTTCTAATGGCTGTTTTCCTCGAATGGGTGAGAAACTAATTGCATGTGTTTTGTTTGATTGTCTTTGCAGAACTTGAGATACTCACGATCGCAGAGCGATCGGCACTTGGCAGGTGAGTTGACGAATTTTACTCTTGTTTTCAAAAAATGTCTTGAAGTTTAGGTTAAGCCGAAAACGACAGTGAACTTTGATAAAATCATTTCCTCCCATTCGAATCTTCACTCACAATATGATTGACGACCAGATTCTAAGAGAGAATAAACATTTCCCTTTTATCTAATGCGTATAATACAAGCGGTACACTGAGAAAAAAAATCAGCTAGTCCAATGTACAATTTCCTAGAGAAACGAGAGAAATAAGTTCCGTGTTTACGATAATATGGTTGATTTTACCCATAAGCTTTTCAGTTATTTACAAATTGTTTAGCTACCATCTAGCTAGCTCCTTTAAAACATTTATTTGTTTTGGGAATTGGATGTAATTGATTTTAAGCATGGTACTACGAACAAAAAAATAACAGATTTAACTTCGATTCCCTCCGATTCATTAAATAACTTCAATTACTTTCGTCACTCATATGTTTCTTCAAATAAAACAAATCATATCTCGAGTACTTTTTCAAGGGGGCTTATGTCACAAAATGTTAATCAAGGATTTTTTCGTTGAATATAATTGCAAAATGTGTAATATGTGTTCTAAATTTAAAACATTAGTGATAATCGTTATGCTAGAGTTGAGAATTGTTGTGATAAACACGATGAAACACTCCTATTTACATTTTTTTAATTACGCTGATAAGCGTGATTTAAGTAAATTTTTAGCCCGTAAAGCCGGGAATCATCAGCGTTACGGTTTCATAACTTGGGGAAACATCTTAGGGGCTGTTCATAAACCACGTAGACAATTAAGGGGGAGGGTTTCGAAAAAGTCTACGTTTGTCTACGATGGGGAGGGGGATATACCAAAGTCTACGTAGACTTTTTCTCTCTACAAAACAAATATTCATACCCTCCACGTAGAGAAAATACCGTCATAACAAACATATTCAGGTAAATCCAAACACAAAATTAGTTTATTTTGGCCACAAACATGAACTTGCTTTCTTTTTAAAATATTCTATGTTTAAAACCAACCCTACCAGCACTTTTGTTGCCATTCGGTTGAGATATCAGAAATATGACTTGCTATGTCATAATCAAGTCGCTACAACTAATAAAGGTCGTAATGTGCTACATGGGAAGTAACATCGGTGTTTGAAATTATAATCATATTATGTTTATTTTGAACAAATTAATGACACAAATAAACGTACAAATTTTGGATTTTACTGGTTGTGTTCTAAATTTCATTTATGTATTCTATGAGTCTAGGTTATCTTAGTCCTGGATTGAGCTTAAATGCTAACATGTTCCAGTTTCAAGAAGTTTGCTTATAGATGCACTGCACACAGTTTCGAGCCCTGAACATTGTAAAAATTGAAGCAATACATCAAATCAGTATAATACGGCAGCTAATTTAATAATGTAGCATAACATCCCGATCACACTACAACCTATATTACGGGATATAGACTATCTTCATATTAGCATCTATGCATCTAAAGACTGTCTACGTTAAATTTCGGACACCAAATTAATAGCAGCAAAACAAAATTTACACATTATTCAAAAATACCGATTGTTTGTTTGTACATAAGAAATCAGGTTCCGTACGGTATCTTCGGGATACATTTCCTAGACAATCGAGAGAAATAAGTGTACCGTGCTATATCGATAATACGGTTGGCTTGACCCGGGTTTATATCAAACGTTTTAGAAGCTATTTACAAATTATTTGCGCTACATGACTCAAGAATAGAACGTCAGACCTGAAATGACTGTATCCTTTGTAGTGTTTATTTGTTTGGAATTGAACGTAATTGATTGTATGAGCATGATACTATGATCAGTTGATCATGCGGCATTTCGATTCAGTTTCTGGTTCTCGTGATGCTTTTCACTAATGTGAATCTTTGTTTCCTTTTGTCGTTTGGAAAGGACATCACATCACTTGATGCTTCGGGACCTCGAGGATATGCTTAAGCTTGCATGACTCATTCGTACTACATTCCCGTACAATACTGCCGGCATAAGCGTGTACCAGGGACCAAATTATAGAATCCTAGAGGGTTTGAGCTGTTTAGTGGAATTATAGAAGTCAAATCAACCGTCACTTTGCTCGGCAGGTCTATTTAGGTCGATGGCCGTACGAAGACTCAGATACTACGACTAAATTATTAATGTTATGCAGGTGCATTAGCATATAAACAATTTGCTTTTGAAATTAATTTTCGATCAGATTTATTTTCTAAATTATTTCAAAAACGCATCATTTATCACAGTACGTTTGCATTTAAAAATTCACTCTCGAGTTAAGTGGCTTATGGTTTATCTTTCTAGATTCCTAGAAGCTAGAAAAAACTACCCAGAATCCTCGAAAGTTCAGAACGAGACTTTCCAAAGCTTCAGATATATAATTTGTAGAAGCTCAGAAAGAGACTTCCTAAAAAAAATTCCCCGGAGCTCAGGCAGAAACTAAGTATAGATAGCACTTCTTAGAAGTTGAAGCAGAAATATCATTAAACAACTGGACCAAAAATTTCATAGGTTCAAAATCAAATTTCCCAGAAGAAAGTCCGCGAAAATCAGGAGAGGAGTTCTCAGTGCTTCAGGAAGAGAAGGACTTCTCAGAAGTTTGGAACTTTGCAGAGGTTCGGGAGTTCTTTACAGAAATACAATGTGAGACTAACCAGGGACTTCCAATAATCTCCTAAAAATTCAGGAGCAAACTTCTGCAAAGCTCAGGACGATACGTCCTAGAAGTTCAGGAGAGAATTTCTTTTAAGTACAGGAAAGGACTTCCCGGAAGTTCCAAAGAAAACTTCCCAAAAGATCAGTTGGAACTTTTCAAAAGTGTTAGAGAGCCTTCCTGAAGTTAAGAATCGAACATACCAAAATTTCAGAGTGAGACTTTTTCGAATTCCAGGATTAGGCCTCTAAAATGAACAAAAACGAAACTTTCTAGAAGCAGAGAAGATACATCCTAGCAGTTTGAGTAAAAACTTGTTAAAAGTTCAGAAGAGGAATGCTAAGAAGTTCAGAAAGAACTTCAAATTTAAATTTTTAAAACTTAACGAAATTTTCCTAGAAATTCTAGAGAGGACTTTCCCAAAGTTTCGGTAAAATTTTCCTTGGAGTTCAGGATGGGATTTATCTGAAGTTTAGAAAGAATACGCTCAGGAAAAAACTTCATCGAATTTTAGGGAGAAACTTACCCGAGAGGGCACTGCCTATAAATTGAAAAAGGAATTTCTCAAAAATTTCAGGAAAGAACTTCTCAGACGTTTAAGAGAGAACTTCCCAGAAATTCAGTTGGAGCTACCCAAACGTGCGAGAGAACTTTCCTGAAGTTCAGAATCGAACATTCCAAAATTTCAGAATGAGGCTTTCTCGAAGTTCAGGAATTCCCAGAATTATAGGTAGATATTTCTCAGCAGAACAGGAAAAATAAATCCAGAAGTAGGTATATTTTTTTCCTCCTGTAGAGCCAAAACACAAATGCATCCATTCTTCAGGACTATTGTTGGGGGTACTTTCTATGAGTTCAATTAGAAATTTTTGGAGACATTTTCCTCGCAGTTCAGGAATTAATAAATGTGCCTGTTTTGTTGTTAGATGTGAATTTCCAAGAAAATTAGAAGTGACTGCTCACGAAACTTACCGGAATTTTTGTAAAGAGCTTTGAAGAAGATCAAAAGCAAGCTTCCTTGAAATTCAAGAGATAATTGCTGACGAACCGAAGAAGCAGTCAATATATATATACTCGTCTCCACAGTGATAAGTGTCGAGACGAATTGCTTGGATCGACTTCTATAATTGATCCCGTACAATGAAGTACAGTTTATAAATTGGTTTATTGGTTGAATAAGTATCACTTCGAAAATGAATTAATTTTAAATAATTTCACCAGTATCATAATTTAATAAAAAGGTCAGATATATTGTGCGTGTTTGTGCAACCAATTTACCACCAATAGTCGAACAACTGTTTCTTATCTGGGTCTAGCCAATTCAAATCGCGACCATTTTTAAGTTGCTTCAAATTGACGAAAGAAGCAAGCGTGTGCAAAACACGCTTGAGATATCGATACAAGGTTTAACACTTTGGTTTCAATCCTTTTCACTTTTCTTCCGATAGGCAGCAGTTTAATGCTGCGTTTCGAAAGCTCAAACTCAATTAAACTGTTACAAAACAATTAGAGCTGTTACAATGTTGCACATCAAATTACATCGAGCCTTCCATTGTCGCCTTGTTTATCCTGAGTCTTAGGTGAGAGCTGGCATGCAACTTGGTTTCAAAATCGAACTTGAACCTGAAACATCAACCTAGAAGAAAAAGGTTGTGCAGTTATTGCTTTGTTCAAAGCAGGTAAAAGGCAGAAGGATATTTTTCGGGAGCTGGCCAGTTTGAGCGTGTGCAGAAGTTGTGTAAACTGTACGATCAAAAGATACCTTGAGACCAGCTCTACAAGAAAACGGTATGATGGTGGACGTCAAACCCCAGCAACTACACTCAGTAGCAAAAAAAAAGCCGAGCAATATTTTGCTTCCAAAAAACGCCATGTTCAACATCCTGTAACTTTATCAATTACTAATATTTGGCAACACTATTAACCATGTGTAGACCTTATGTGACCAAAATTTCGTGTTGATAAAAAATATTAATTTGAAACTATAAATTAGAAGAAAAATTAGTAATCTCCATTTAATTCCAACTACCTTTGCTTATCTTCGACAGATACGCGTATTTCGTCTACAATGTGCAGACTTCTTCAGTGTCTCGTACTAATAACTCGACTGAATGAAAACCTTCGCCACCTGCCGTATATATACTATTTTCTAAATACAAATCGTTAACCTATCATTATGTTGTTTATACCTATCTTATTATTAGTTTGTTTATACCTATCCTGAGACAAAAACAAGTGTACTTAATATCTAACTCGCTTCTTTCTCATCTATACCTAACATACTTATTGTGTAGCAGCGGGTGCTCCGCTTCGTCGGGTTTGATGTCGTTTGGGTAGTAAGTTGAACAGCCATGTGTAACCGTTGCCTTGGTCTTTGTTTAGTTGGACTCAAAGACTCAGTAGACACATTAGGCAGAGCAGGGGTATACAGAATCAAGTGTAAACACTGCAGCAAAATATATGTAGGTCAAACAAAGAGAACCTTGGCAACAAGGTTCAAGGAGCATCTAGCGGAGGTAACTAAGGCTGTCAAACAGAACGAGAAAGGAATTTCACATAACTTCAAATCAACAGTCGCAGAACACATTTTCACGGAAAATCACGACATAACGACGAATGACATCACAATATTACGGACTACATCTACACCCTGGAAATTAGACGTCGCAGAAAGCTTAGAAATAAACAAACAACAGAACACAAATCTACTAAACGACAAGACTCAAGGGCGAACGAGCAGTACACGAGTTAGAATAAGGCTGTTTGTCTCCAGGATAGGTATAAACAAACTAATAATAAGATAGGTATAAACAACATAATGATAGGTTAACGATTTGTATTTAGAAAATAGTATATATACGGCAGGTGGCGAAGGTTTTCATTCAGTCGAGTTATTAGTACGAGACACTGAAGAAGTCTGCACATTGTAGACGAAATACGCGTATCTGTCGAAGATAAGCAAAGGTAGTTGGAATTAAATGGAGATTACTAATTTTTCTTCTAATTTATAGTTACAAGTATTCCACTAAACAGCTCAAACCCTCTAGGATTCATTAATTTGAAGTTATCATATCATTTCTGTGAAAAATTTAGGTAGCATATTAAAAATGTCACCATAGCCTATACACACAATATAGAACATAAAGTGGACAAAATTTGAAATTTTTCCATCAAGTGGTTTGGACTACAGCTGGCATTAAAGTTGACGCACTTACATGAGTATTTCCCTTTTTCACCCGATATTGACCATGCTGCAATATCGGTGCAAAAAAAAACCGAGTCGAATCGATTTTTCAAAGAAATTCGCGCCGGTGCATTGTTCAACAGGCGAAAGATCTAAATATATCAGATCGCAGTATCGGACGAAACCTTAAGATCAAGCCATACAGATTCTAGAAGTACAGGTTTTAACAATCAAGTAAAACGGGTGATAAGAGCTAAAATATAGTTGAAAACGGCCGCGGAAGCAAAGTTGAAAAATGTCGCATTATCAAATATCAATCCGTAAATGAGCAAAACGATATGGTTTGGTTTACATAAAAATCACGAAGAAGTTCCGACTTTTTGACGGCCGTAATTATCCAATACCGTCGAACTCCACTGGTTGTTTGTTCCTCTAGGGGTGAAAATCAATCAACAAACCTATTGGAAACAGACTCTAGGATTCATTTCGAGCACGGAGTGGCCAGCGAATTCGCCAAACTTAAATCCAATGGACTTTTCGGCAGGGAGAATGTTGAAGGCTAGGGTCTGTTCTAAAAAACATGAAAGTTTGGAAATTATGAACAGACATCTAGTGGCTGAATGGGATGTAATACCAGAAGAACACCTGCCCGCATATAATGCATTTTTTTATAGTTTGAAGCAGGTCATTTTTCTCAAAGGTAGTAAAATTTAATCAATGATTTTTCAAACATTAAACTGCTGTGAAGTGAGTCGGCGTATCTGTATCTCTATCAGACCCAGCTGATTTATCCTACACGTCACCAAGTGCACACACAAGCGATTGTTCGAGATTTTTTTCCCTTAAATTCCTTTCCTGATAAAGAACACAGTACATTATTTAACAGCATTAGAGAGAGAAAACGCGTCATTTAATATTAAAGGTGACAGCTCTTTTGAAAACCAACGACCCATTTCAAGAATGCCTGGTTATACACGTACATTTCTGAGGTCATCTTCATATACAATAAGCCCCGTATGAAAATCTTCACAAATCAAATGGATATGTGAAGAGTTTTCATACTTCCAGAATCAAAAATGGACATTCTTGATCCTGGCGTGTAAATAGTTAAGGTATATTTTTGATAATATAAAACGACCTCACCAATGTTCCTTGTCTGATGCTGGAAAGCTCGTCCGGGGGCACTTAACAAACAAAAAATTGAAAAAAAAAAAAAAACTACCGACGCACAATCCATCTAAATAAAGACGACCATATGACACTAAGGGAGGACTTCCATTCACAACGTCCTAGGCAAAGCACTCGGAGAAAATTTAATATCACCATTTACTTTAGTTGAATGAAGTAATACTTAATTTTAATTTTATTTCCGCGAAAACGACACAGCAAGAGCAAAACACGTCATTTCCAAAGCACGACTTGCTGCGATTCAAAATTGTCACAAAAGGAACTGCATCAAAACAAAACACGTCAGTTAAAAACCGCAGCCTACTGTCAACATTTTGATTAAAATCTTCACGAGCATGTGAATATTGACTTCACAGATTTTCAAATATCTTCAAGAACGAAGACATTTCATTAAATCTGGTAATCGGAATATAGCCAGTGGACCACCCCCACCCTTGCCCCAGCCCCTTACTTACGCCAATGTTTATCCACCCATAAAACTAAACGATGCATTAAGTGTGAAACCCTTTCATAAATCAATTCGAGCGATTAGTTCCTGGGAAGAATTAGGCATTCCTCTCGATTTCTTGAAATTTAAATCGTTTCACCCTTACCTCCTCCCTAACCGCACTAGCTTCAAACCCAAAGCAAAGGCGACTGCGAAAAAAAACACAGACGATTAACCTTCCAACCCAGAATTCCTGAAATTCAGTTGGTGCGCGGTTTCACCACAAAAGACAATGCTCAACACCTAAATTCTTCTGCCATAGAAACGAAAAAAAATCAGGCTAATATGTATACCTCCTACGTCATACCTCATCGATATGACCGAAAGCGCTGCCAGTTTGAAAAGGGTACAAGGACATCCCCTCCGTGCATATTCTGGAGCCACCGACCGAGCAACGACGAAAGAACGGGTCCAACGGACATTGAATGAGGTTTTCTAAACAGGATTTTTATTAAAATTCGATAAATATGCGGGGGGGAAATACGAGAGAAAGTTGCACTGATTCTCAGACCGAAGGTTACATTTTCAATACCCGTTGGATATCGCATAGGTTCTCAATTGGTACAGGGGGGAAAAATCAATTAAAGAGAAAATCTCCCACATATGGAAGGAGCCGATATTTCATCAGTGATCGGAGTTTTGTATACACTCATAAATATAAGATTTTGTCCAGAGCTACGTAATACTATGTGCACGATGAAGAGTTTGGAAAGCTTCGGGTAGTAGCAAACAAGAGCGTGAGAGCAACTTTCCTCCTGGATTTTTTTTTTTAATTTCGAACATCGTCTGGCAGTAGAAGGGAGCGCGAAAGGGATGTCATCTCCGGCAGGTTGAAGTTGTACAGAGATGGAGCATCATCGATGCAACTTCCTCCTCTGTTTGCTATTTGTTCCTTTGTTGCTTACTCCCGGGAGCACGAACCAATATATGCTAATGCTCTCACTTCGAAAGTGAAAATCTGTGTGTGCATTGTTAATTGGCGAGCTTCTTTGTTTGTAGGCTGTAGGGCATTTTAGGCTGCCTGTTCTACGTTTCCTTTTTTCTGTTAATAGGTGTTGTAGTGGCGCAAAATATTATGTAACAATTAATCAACATAAACCGTACACAAATCTTACGCGCAAAGTGCTGTGAATGGGAAAATTCGTGCTTTAAAAAAATTGTTAGTTGCTTAGCTTGCTAGAGTTGTTGCTTTTGTTTTATTTATTTTTTCTTCCTGTGTTGCTGCTTTTTCCGAACAAAATCGAATAAAAAAAAAGTTGTTTTCGGATCGAATTCCGTACGAAACCATTCGCCTTTCGGAACGGACGACGGAAGAAAATGCACCGTAGGATGTCCAGCTTTCGAGAGTATAAATTTTTCCGAAGCTTTTCAGCGAAGATTGAAAATTGGCACATCCGTAAGGCGGAATCCCTCTGGAAGCGGATGCGGGAAAGGAAATTAGCAGGTAACTTCAGGTTCCTCGACTTGGAAAGTTATGTGACTCAACGGCGAGAGTGCGCGCCCTTCCAACCAACAACCAACCATCACAAGCCTAATTAATATTCCGTATTCTACGCTTGAAAAGCATAATTCATTTAGCATTCATACGAGGCATATTAAACTGTTCATTCATCATCATCGTCACCTTGATGTGTGTTGTGTGCACCAGCAGAAGCAGTAACAACGTCGCTCAGTGGCAATATGTAGAGGTAGCTACAATCAGAGGCCCATCGCTGGTGGGTGGCAGAGCACTGTTGCTCACAATCACGAAGCAGGCGGTGGGATGGCGGCTGGTAATGGTTGGGATGTGAGGTGATGTGTGTATAGAATCCAAAGCAACGAACGACGTCAACGAAAAAAAAATAAACTGAATGTATGGAGGAGGCAGCATAAAAATAGTGTTGATACTGCGCCTGTCACATACTTGCTGTTGCCATTAGCAACTGGTGGGAGCCGATAACTGTTGCTTTCCGCTGCGAGTTGTTTCTGTTGCTGCAGGGAGCTTTGCGAGCGAGCTTTTCTGCTCTAGATAAGTTGGGTTAGCGCGCATGGAAAAATAAGCATACGGTTGTGGGTACTTTATTTACAAAACTTCATTCATAAAATTGAACACATAAATCATGCAGCTGCTATGGTGAGGAGACAAGAATGATGCTAATACTATGAGAAGTTTTCGAAATTATTGTTTCAAGGCGAACAGTAATTCATCGCGAATCGGAACCGGCGCTTTTCTCTAGGTTGCACGAGAACCAGTAAAATAGAAGCGGAGATTTTGAAGAGAGATTAAGATTTCGGGAAAAATGAATGATCCTTGGTTGGGTTAACTGAAAATCAGCCACTTTTATAACAAGGTTGTTTTTTGGAGAATACTTTAAAAAACGTTAGTTTCTTAGCTTTTTCTGTAGCTTCTCATCTAGTTTCTTAGAGTTGTTGCATTTGTTGTTTGTTTCAATGTTTCGTGACGAATTCCATTCGTAAAATTTCTGTTTGACATGCTACTCTTACTGCAAGCTTGCTGTATATTTGCGCTTCCGAATAATATAGAGACCGTTTATATTTCCAAGCCATGTTCAAAACTGTACACAAGATTTGAGGTATGCGACAAACGGAAAGCTGAAACTATTTTAGCCAGCGCTAGCTGTCAATGGGCAAGAATTTGGAACGGTGTGTAAACAGGTGTGTGAACATAAATTGCAATTAAACAAACTGTTCTTTTAAACTGCCGTAGGGCCATTTGTGACAATCCATTCGTCAGCAATATATGCATCACATCAGCAAATTTTTAGCAGATAATTAAAATCAATGATCTGCTAATGACTGGTGATCATGCGAATGTTGCTAGTTAATGCATTTTCTGGACACATTAACGATATTGTGAACCCGACTGGCTCATACCGCTCATATCACTCAACGTTGTGTCGCACATTTTTCGGTCTTCGTATTTGCAGCAACTGGCTGGCTATAAATTCACCACTGGTTTGGTCAGCTGACTGCAAAAAACACGACTGCTAACCAATGGCTGCCTAGCTGTCTAGCCAGCTGCTTGCTATCAACAGCCAGCTGATTCATCAGCTACATGGCCAACGGTCGCTAGGCACTGCACCCTCCTGGATACTTGGCACAGCCAACTGCCAATGCAATACTTACTGGATCATTGCCGCACAGATTCAACCCGACCGAACGAATGTAGCATTTCAAGAAGGTATATACCGTTCACTACTGCATATGAGACTTCCGTTACTTGCATTTGTACACGTAGTAAATGTCCAGATTGATCATAAGCTTGAAACGAAATTGAAGAACAATTGTGATTTTAGAGCTACATAATACATTTGGAAATTAACTCAGTTCAGTTATTTTATGGCCCCGCTTTTTGTTTTACAAAATTTAGTTCAAATCGTACTCTCACTAATGAACATGAGCATGATTGAACGCCCGAGGTTGCTACTCCGTTATTACACAGAGAACCAACAGATGATGCTTGTGAGTAGCATACATCCTCAATGTATGAAAACTGGTGATCCCATACTAAGGCAATACCGGCGCCGGCCTCGCCCGAATGCTGGTTAAGTAGGGATTAGGTAGGAATGTGTTGACGTGATACTCGCTTTGAAGGAAGCTGAGAAAATCTATGCCCGTTCCACGAGAATTCACTGGGATATTGGATAAAATGGTTGAGTTTGCAACAGGATCCGTTTTGGTAAACGGTGTGCTGAGATCAACTAACGACAGCAGCGAATAGAATATTGAACTATTTTCCCGGTTTATTCGTCTTGTTTTAAAACATCTTGTTTGAAAACCGATTTAAACCAACACTAAGGATGCTGTTGGGGCCACTCACAAGAATGATTAGTTTATACCAATAGATTAAAAAATTGTGTTGAAATATCGAGTTTGAGGACCGATTTAAACCAACAGTAGGGATGTTTTTAAGGCTTCTCACAAGAGTGGGTGATTTATTTCAATGAAATACAAGCATACGTTGAAATATCGAATTTGATAACAACAAGCTGATGAAACGTGAAGGTAATATATTGATCAGTTATGCCGAGGTGAACTGATATCGAACGCGCACATTCTGATTTATTTCCAATAAGAAGAAGTCCACTCAAAACACACATGCATGTATTTAATATTTTTTTCACAAATGTTGTAAAAATTTAGATCAAAAGGCAAGGTACCTATAAACGAGAAATATAGGCCAGCAAGAGAAATGCAAAAGAACATCCAAAATTCAACACGATCATACTAAAATAATGATAGCAAGAGTATGTAGGGAGAGTAAAGCGCTAATATGTTTGTTATTGATTTGCAAAATGTTTACGTGAGATTTCATTGACTGATTTTGGTTTCGACATACGAGCAACTGGATATTCTAGATAGTTGTTTAATCCGGAGTAATGGCCGGAGTTTACCGCCAGTTATCAAATAATGTCCAAATCGTACTTCCACTAGGTTGACAAAAAAGATGCATTCTAGAATGAAGCGACGAAGAATTTTGATCAGTTATTGAAAGTGACTAGCAGTGTTATAAATCGTCAAAATTTGAGCACGTCAGCCTTTTCGTCAGTAATGAAAATTCAAATTATAGAAGTTACACAACAGACGCTGAACAAGTGCTGATAAAAGGGGTTTTTTTGGCTTACCCAGCAAATCGAAGGATTATGATGAGGATTCTATACAGCATAATTTTTGAGTAATTAACCAAACCTTCTAGTTCGTATTCAAAGTTTAAGCTTCTATCAGCATTCTTATCGACTTCTAAAAAAAACTTTGAAGTTCACGAAAGGTTCGTTTAAGAGGTTGTAGAGAATGCTATTCCGCACAAAAAATACCTCAAACGAACGCAACAAAACCAAAAAAAAACATTTATATTCGAAATTTTTGTTCTTCTCTAATCCTGCCGCAGATTTATTTTTAGAGTGCTGTTTTGTGAAATGACGAATGAGTTCAATTTGGTGATTTTTTCTTAGGGAAATTAAATTTTTCATAAAAACTTACTACCTAGTCTCCAACTCAAGTCATCCTCTTTTAAATTGGGATACTTACCACTGTGCAATTCGAACGTGGTGGATTACGCTATGATTTTATTCGAAGCGTTGACTCCATGCTTAAGTACTTTTTTGTTCCCTATAAACTTATCTGAGCGTAAAAGTCTATGATTGGTTCATCTAGAACTCAATCGGAACTACAAATTAATTAAGTTTAATTTGTTGAGTGACAGCTTCATGTTCTGCATCCCATTTAGCTAACAGTTTTTAAGGATGGTAATAAAATAAGCCTTCGTTTTTTTTTTGTTTTTGAAAAATCTATTCACACTCTTGTTTCTCGTTAAACTTGGAGCACAACACCAGATTACTCTTCAAATGTAATCAAGCTTTTTGACATTTTTTAAGGTGTTACTCAGAACTTAATATGTACTTCAAAAAGTAGGACAGTAGTTCAACTTAGATGTTTTGGGAAATTTTGCGGTTAGTACTTTGATTGTACTTTGTGTTAGAGATTTTTTGAAGTGCAAAGCAACTTCTCAACTATGAACATATGAACTTGAACGTTGAGTTGAATAGGAACAAGAAACTTTTCTTGAACATTCAAGTTGCTTTTAATGTTTATCACATTTTCAACGATTCAAGACCCTGGTGATTATTAAGCAGGCTTGAATCGCTCTTCTGGGTCTTTTCGATATAGAATGATGGCGTAAGATTTAACTTAAAACAATACTTTTTTTTAAAACACTCTGACGAGTTGAACGTTTATTGGAAAACTAGGTAAATTTAAAGTAATATTTCACTTGATCACTTTTTCTGTTAAAGGATTTGCCTTTTCTGGTGGAATTTAAAAGAATTCGCTCGTGTTTACTAGTGATAATCTGAAAGTGTGTCAGTTTTTTTTTTAATTTTAAAGGCAAGATTAAGCTTAGTGTGCTACCAGCGTATGGTACGATGGGCTATTTTGTGGAGTTTAATCACGAGGCTACTAGCATTAATCTTACTTTTTAAAACACATTATTGAACTTTGCATTAGATTTCGTTGTTGAAAAATATCGAAAAATAACAAAAAAGAGCAATCTAGAGAGAACAAAAAGAGCATGTTGTTGAGTGATGAGAATGACCTACCCTCGTTTTAGCCTCGCTAATGTGCCTAGAGACTTTTTCTATTGAAAACCAATGAATACCCACATGGGTATTTTTCACCACGCACAATGTAAACCGCAAATAGAATGAAATAATTTGTCATTAGTTTATATATAAAAGTTACTACCTGGGCAGTAAATATTTTATTATGTTCCTTTTATTAATGTTGTTCCTTAGTACATCTTTCGAAACGAAGTTGTGGAAATTCCGTTAATTCAGTTGCTCACGAATACAATCAGGAATCGAGCGATAACCAAATCTTTGCGAGTAAAATATGCACTTTCAGGAGGTATAATTTTAATTTTAATCAGATAAGAAGAAGCATTACAAATCGAGCAGAAAATTAAATTTCGAACGAGGTCTCTATGAAAAAAGTTCTCTTTAGGTTATATTGGATTGGATCTGCAGTCTCAGATTAATGAAAACAGCCATGTGTTTTCATTATCCAACGTTTCGGTCCTTATTGGACCTTGTTCAAGGATTCGAATAGGTCTAATAAGGACCATAACGTTAACAAAAGAGAACTTATATTTGTTCTCATTAAATCAAAACTGCAGAGTCATTGAACTTAATCATAAACCTAAACAGTAGAATCATCTTAACAGTTCTCTCTGAGAATCATAAAATAAGAAGTGAAAACTGTTGATTTCTCGCGTAAAATTTGAAAACGGCTTATCCTCGTTGATTGTTTCTCTTCTGTGAATAGCACGGCTGCAAAAGCATTTTCCATAGAATCTATTGTTTCATGTGCAAGCTTACAACGTCTTCAATCATCCTAAGTTGTACGCAGAGTCACAAGTTCATTTGTTTAACCGTGATAAACCAAAGAGCAAGTCGATGCGGAGAATCGATCAACGAGCCCTTTTAAAATGTTACGTGAGATTTATCTAAAGCCACCGAACAACTAAATAGTAAACTTGAATGAGCTTGTAAATTGCTTCTAGGCCGTTTACACTTTTGCTAGCCAACAACCATAGTGAGGCAGCTAATTGCAATAAACTAGCCAGAATTTCAGTTGCTTCTGAAATCAACACACTAATACTTGTTGACAGTGTGCTGACCCGATATGGACACAGGATTCACCCCACATCAAGTCGACATTGGCTCGATATTGTCATCAAATTAGCTTGAAATTGGTCGGATACGTGGCCAAGTTAACCAAGTTATTTTAAGTTTGGTAATATTTATAGTTATGCCATGCTCCAGAAAAGAAACGTGCTACTCTCATCAATGCACTACTCGTTCGTGCTATTCATGAGTAACACCTTGCAACCGTGTTCTTATATTTCTTTTCTCAAATTATATTTAACGAAGATTATGAAAAGAAATTATTTGAAGGCATACAGGGAGCAGAAAATACCAAAGCAATCTTCGAAGCAGAAGAGTCGTGCAAATATGAAAGCCTGAAAGCTGTACAACCGAGTTTTGGATAATCGCTTCCAGTGTGTTTGCATGGACGATGAATCGTACGTAAAAGAGGATTCCAGAACACTGCCGGGACTTCAATTCTACACCAAATCGGTTGGGATGAGTGTCGTAATTGCAGATACGACTGTAACGACGTAAACGTAAACGGTCAGAAAGTGCTCGTTTGGCAAGTAATTTGCACATGTGGCCTACGATCTTTCATTTTTTACTCTTTTTGTGTCCAGCAATACATGCGGAAATTTACCAAACCGAGTGCTCGTAGAAGAGCTTGCGTTCACTATATCGGAAGCATGAGATTCATCCTCTCTTCTGGTCGGATCTGGCATCTGCCAGAAAGTTGATTTCGTTGAAAAAGTTATCAACACACCAAACTGTCTCCAACTGCGATCGCTACTGGGCAATCATCAAGCGGAACCTTAAAAAAGCAACTGCGGTGGCCCACAAAATGTCAAACTTCAAGGAAAATTGGTCAGGATCACTGTGCAGAACCTGATGGGCGGTATAAAGGCTATAGTACGATCATATTACCAACTATACTTGTTAAGGTGTAATAAAATACATTGCTTTGAAAATTTGCGCAGTGTACTTAAATTTTTAATAACTTTTTCGATACACTTTTTAAATTTGAAGTTTCACTTCATCCGACAAGCTGCTATCGAATATAAACCTAGCTACAACCTTGAAATAATGCTGCTATCAATACAGCCAGATGTTTCCAAAATTTCCTCCAGCACAACGGTGGTGCCGTTGCTCTCAAGATATCGATCGATAAAGCAAAATTAGATATCATATCTTTGACCGAAAGGTAAGATATCTTATCTCCCGAATAGAAGAAAACAATCCCCCGATATTCTTGACCCTACAAAGCTGCGATATCAGTCTTTGTTTGACCACCCGACCGTTAAGACGCAGCAAAACGCGTAGTAATCCACCCGATTCCGTCAAACCTGTCATGTGATTTACATTTTTCACCCAATTATCCAAGCAAAACTTCCGAAATGACCGATCAACAGCGCTATCCGCTGGCCGAACGTAACCGCCGTTCCAAAATGAAGTTCCTAAACGGAATGAAAACCTACTACGAAACAAAGCGGAAAACTTCCGTTGAACTGCTCCAGGCGGAGGAAGCACGCGCTGCGGGTCCAAAAATCGACTTGACCGTTCCGGGAACACCGGTTTCTTCGCGCTACCTGCAACTTCGACGCCGATCGGAAACTGAAGTGACACCACCGAAAGAGCCTGTTCCGCTACCGAACGAAATCGTAATTAGCAGCTTGGTGATCGATAAATTCCTGAAGGAAATGAAGGCGCTCAACACCGAAGAACAAGATTGCAAAGAACAACAGGCCGAAGTTGTACAGTTGGAGAGCGATAGTGAAGATAGTGGTCAGGAAGAGCAAGGAGAAGTTGCACAGCAGTACTTTAAGGAGTCGGATCAAAAGCATGCCTTTCAACGATCGTTCAGTGAAGCCGTGCAAACATTGCACAGTTCCGAGGTCAAGAGTCCCGTAGTGAAAAGATACTTTGAAGAGTCATCTGCGAAGCATACTTACGCCAGAGATTTCAATGAAGCTGTTAACGAATTGAATCCATTGGATGTACAGTATGATCCATTGAAAGATGACATCACAACAATAACCAAGGGTTATAAACCATCGGTACCGGGAACACCCATCAACTCGAAACATTTGGACAAATTTAAGAAGCACAATTACATAAGTGATTCTTCCGACGATGAAGACGAAAATGACAGTGCTGCTACCGATCGCAAGCCGTCAAAATCAGCTGATCCTTTGAATACATTCATCAAGGAAATGGAAGCGCTGAAAGCGTCAAAACCCGTTGGCTTAGGTGAAGTAAGAAAACCGCGAGACGAACAATTCTGTGTAGAAGAATATCTGAATTCTTCTGAGGCGAAGAAGAGTTACGCCAGATCTTTCTCTCAGGCGGCACAAACATTGTATTCAACTGAGGTCAAAGAACCGAAAATCAAGAGTTATTTCGATCAATCCGAAGCGAAGAAGACATTCCGTCGAGAATTTTCCGAGGCGTACCAGGAAGTACAGCGAGAGGAACATCCAAAATCCGAGACCCCGCAACTGGTCGTCGAAGAACCGATAGAGCAGAAAAAAGCCAACGAGTACACAGCACCAAAATATGACTCGTTGGAAGAATTATTCGGAACATTTGAACCGCCAAAGTTGGAGAAGAAGCCAGTTCAAAACGACTTCTCGGTCAACTCATACTTGTCTTCATCCGACGTTAAAAATACCTACGCGAGAAGTTTTTCTGAGGCTGCGCAAACACTGCATACGAGCGACGTTAAAAATCCTGCAGTTCGTGAATATTTTACCCAGTCCGAAGCGAAACAATCATTTCGAAGAGAGTTTTCCGAAGTCTACCAAGAGGTAGACGTGAAAGAAATTACACGTGATATTATTCCCACCACCAAACGGACACCATCTGACCATGGAAAAGATAACAAACAAAGCGAAAATCCAATTTCACACTCCAACGCTGATGATGGATTATCTGTGGAAGGCTCGCGAAAACAGCAACCACAGAGAAGTATCTCCGTGCCCGGAACGCCCATCAATTCGAGAAAGCTGTACCCAAAGGAAAAGCCATCGCGCTCCGTCGAAGCGAAACCAGAGAGTACGTATGCCAAAACCGACCTTCTGTTGAGTCCTCGTCTGCAAACCAGAAAGCAGCGGGGTTGGTTCAACGTTGAACACTACTTCGCAGCCCGGCTATTTCGTCGGGCTCGCAGCGTCACAGATGATCCGGAAGCCGGCACTGGCGGTGGCCTAAACGATGATAAGCTTTTCTCTCTTGCAGGAGATGGCAGTGGCGTAGCGAACAGAACGTCCAGTCAGTCTGAGATGACAGCAGTGGAACATGCGGAGAATGCAGCTTCTGCTTTGGCACGAGGTCGCGCGGTGTCTGCCGCGGAAACCAGTATGGAAAACGAGTTTTGGAAGAGTTTCGGTGCATCGTAGGCAATGGGACGTTGACGTTGTTGTTGTTAAATTTTTGAATTAATAAAGAACTTCGATTGAGTCTGGACTTGTTAATGGGAAAGAAAAACATCATTTCATATTAGAGAAAAGATGTGCAACAGAGTTTGATGAACTTTATCTCTTATCTTTTTTTTTTTTTTCAGAAATTGAAGCTATCGAAGCATGTCGATGGCTGCGAGCTGCCGGTTTTCCACAGTACGCTCAGATGTATGAAGGTTAGTCCAATCTTGTCTTCCCCAAGAGTCGTGTTACTAATTCAACTCATCTTATTTTCTAGATCACCAGTTTCCGATCGAAATCAATGACGTCGCTAAGGATCATCCATTTTTGGAGAACGATCCGCTGCAATCGCTTTACCGACGGCTTCAAACGTTAAATCGCTGTGCGAACATGCACATTGACACGCACCAACATTCGCATCCCCCGAAGGCGAACGATCCGGACTCGGACGACGATAGTTGTGCACTGTCGGAAGCTTGGACCTTTGCCCACAACAGTCGACGGTGGTCACGGGTGGAGGACGCCGCCGGATTGGTTAGCGTCATCAAGCAAAAGCACTCCAAGCAGAGCGATGTCAGTACAGTTAACGAGACTGATTCGGCAGAAGACTCGTCCAAGAGTGGATCCAAAACGACGACTACGGACGATAAGGAAAACTGGGGTGATGATGGTGTGACACTGAGCATACTTTCGGACAGCGATCAGCAGGATGGTCCCGTTCGGCTACGGAGGACAGGCAGCGAAAGACTCAAAGATGGAGCCAAAGCCTTACTCAGGCGGGTTGAATCGATAAAATCACGCAGAAGGAAACGTCAGAATCGCGATGGGCTCATTATCTGTGGACCACATTCCTCCAGTCTGTCACCGGTTCATCACAATATAGACGACTTGAAGCATATCGATGTGATGTCATTTTCTAACCCCTCAACTCCCCGACCATCGACGGCGTTCGGCGACCATCGTAGAGAGAACAATCTCGGAACAAATGAAATAGTATCTAACCTTCTGTCACCCTACACTCTTAGTCCTTTTGGGCACATGGTAGAAGATAACAATAAGAAGGAACATAAACGTAGCACCAATAGATCTAGTCCTTTACACTTTTTCATACAGCTGCAGGAGGCGAAATCTGGCGATGACTCGTCGTCGATTTGCAGCGAAGACAGCCAGGATTTGAATACCGGTTACTTCGCCGGGCGGGTTGTGAAGACACCAAGCAAAAAATATCCGAAAGCTAAAAAACTGTTACGCAATAAAGTGACCGCTGATGACTCCGGGGCGCTTTCGGATTCGGAGTATCAGTCTAAGTTAAGGCGAGCTAAAGTATCTAGTGACTTGAAGGAGACAAGCAGTAATACTCTTCAGGTTTCCAAACTGAACCGCGGAGGATCGTTGAATTTGGGGAAAAACTCCAAACGCTATCGAGATGCATTCCATAATCGTTCGATGAGGGTGGCAAAGACCACCGAGGGCAAGGGAGGCGACGATAGGAAACGTACTATTGTGGCTAGATGGCATAGTTTTCAGCAACCGAAGAACTCGGAAGGTCGTCGGATAAGCACCGTAGATTTCAAGGATGACATCACCAAAGAGAAAAGTAAATACTCCAGTGGTACCAGCATTGTTGAAATGTCCTGTGGTCAGTTGCTTGTGGTGCGGAAGTTGGCATTGGTCACTCTGACGGGTTACATGGAACGTTACTGTCCGACGCACCGATCCGGCTGGAACTGGGATCTGCCTAAGTTCATCAAACGAATCAAAACACCAGATTATAAAGATAGAAAAGTATTCGGAATACCACTAGTCCTTAACCTGCAAAGATATGGCAATACTCTGCCGGAGATTATCCAGATGGCACTGACCTGGTTGGATTTGAATGCGCTGGATCAGGTAGGATTGTTTCGTAAGCCGGGGGTGAAGTCACGAATAGCGAAGCTCAAGTCCACCATTGAATCGGGCAACAATGTCTCCAATCGGATGGAGGTATTCGACGACCATCACGCGTACGACGTAGCGGACATGTTAAAGCAATACTTCAGAGAATTACCGGATCCTCTACTGACGGCAAAACTGTCCGAGACCTTTGTGGCGATATTTCAATGTAAGTTGGATGAAAATTTGAGTTGGGTATTGGTTTGGGACTGATATTTCTGAATTGTATTTTCAGACCTTCCGAACGAGGTTCGAGCGGAAGCGGTTCAGTCAGCGATTCTGTTGCTGCCAGACGAACATCGGGAAGCTTTGTTCACGCTGCTCAATTTTCTGGAAACGGTCACGGCAAATGCGAGCCAAAATCAAATGACGGCAAACAACCTTGCTGTCTGTTTGGCTCCATCGCTGTTTTACTCAATTTCCGGGAGCAGGTCAGTGTGAACTGGATTAAATTTTCAAAGTCAAGCATCAATACTCAATCTACACCTCGTTGGTTTTAGATCGTCAACAGCGTCTCCGCGGCGGAAGAAGGGTGCCACTGGACAGCCGGACGAGAAGGAACTATCGGAAACCCGGGCTTCGCACGACTGTTTGGCATATTTGATCCAGCACTACCGGACGCTGTGGACCATCTCGAGCGACCGGATGCGCAAATGTAGCTTCAATTATATGGAGGAATCCAAACCGGTGCCACTGGAATCACTCGGAGCCGAGCTGCACGTGCAAAACTGGCGTGGCTATTTGACCGAATGTATCAAAGAATGCGTCCGGGAGGGGAAGGAAAGGTAAGTTGTCCAGAAAAACACTCTCACTCTGAATAGTTTATCTGCAGGTGTCACAATACTACCGCTAATAAACAAAACTAAGCTGATGTAACTCGCCTTCCGGGTGCGGGGGCAAAGTACATAAAAACGGGGAAATACTACCGATACTTACACATTTCGGGAGGGAATCTATTGTATTCACTACGTCTCTTACACAAAGCACGTGAATATTTTATGATTTCACTGTTAGTTTAAGTTAGATTACGAATCATTGTTCGATTTTCTTTCTCACGAAAACAACGCAGCAAAAACAAAACTCGTCAGTTTTGTTTGTCGCAGCACGGCTTGCTGCGATCCTTCCTTCAAATAAATGGTTTCAAATAACTGGTAACGAAAAATTACAAATTCAAGTCTGGTTGCGACTGAGGGTTAAAAAATAGGAAATTTGAGACCACTTATCTGAAAAAATAGGCCAAAACAGATAGCAAAAAGATACCAAATAGGAACCTAATGTGGAGAAAAAAAAAGGACGATGGACGTGTGTATAATTAGGATACACAATTAGAACTTTCTGAAACTTACGAAGCTGATAAGGAATTTCTATGTTCCACTCCACATTTTGTGCCTAGTGGCTTAAGGCATCGTATTCATTATTCGTCTTTAACCAGTTTTTCATACTTTGATTGTTGTGTTTTGTATTCTCCCATGCGCGGAGTAACGATCAGTTTGTGAAATTTGTCAGAAGCAACGCCCTCCGCTCGTTTTCAAACTTGTATCTTTCAATTTCAAAGACTGCCGTATGGAACTATCAATACACTTTATCTTCATTTCTAGCAATAAATTACCGTCCACTCCCAAAGCTTCGCATGGAGATGAGAGATTATCTGCTTCTGACAAATTTCATCAGTTTTTCACGTTTTTTTCCGAATTTTAAATAAGGGTAAGAGTAAATTCAACGTGGTCCCGCCCACATGTGTGCATGGTGCGCTGCGCGAGCAATCTCATCTTGGACAAAACAACATTCAATGCTGTTTTGATCATTAGTAAATGTTTAAAAAAATACGCAATAAAGTTCTTCCGTAATAGACCAGTCTTGTTTTCCAACTAGAACAAACTCACCGACATGGATTTTCAGCAAGTTTGAGTAATTTCCTAAAAAAAAGCAACAAATATCCTTGTCAACATTATTCCGTTTATTACAACGGTAGTTGTGGATGACGCTATAGTAAATTGTTCATCTTTAATTTCTTTCCAAGCAGCTGAACAGCCTTGTAAAATTCTCTCTGTTAGCCTTCAACAGCCTTAAAGTCCTCATATATCTTGTGACTCAATGAATTTTCTTTGAAGGAATATATTCATTTTCACGTAATCTTATATTTCTTGACAGTTCAGTTCAGTCTGCTCGTGAATATCCTTCAGATTGTCTTGGAAATAACTGTAGGGACTTGCTGTGGTCATCTTCTTGCTTCAAGTGATGCTGCTTTTCTCAAGTTTTTTTTGACAGATTTCTTCAAACATTTTTTATGACTATCCTATTTCCTTTAACATTCCTTAACAATATCTTGAAAACATTAAACAAGTTTCTTAAAAATTCTTGACCAAATCTTTTTTTGTAACTGTTGGCAATAGACATTTTAAGAACTTTATTTTTATTTCGTATTATTTTTTTTTAAGCATTTCTTTTCATCCACTGCAAATTACTTCAAGAAGTTCTCATGGACTTTCTCCAGATCTAGTTCTTCTGCAGCAAGTTCTTCCACATGTCTAAGTTCAGATTTTCGATCTTCAGATAAACTGTAAGCTGTCTCCATTTTGTAAGCAAAACTCAGTCTGTCGACTCCTTGAAAATCTTCTGATATTTACTTTAGTGCTTTACAGGAGTCTTTTGAAGACTTTTCCTAAAATGTCCCGGTCTTTAGATTTCACGATACCAGTCCCCGTAAAAAAACGGCTTGCAACAACTGAAAAAGTTCAACTTCATGATCAATTTGGATTACGGTAGCATCCCTTCAACTCTTGGAACAAATTAAAGAATGTTGGGCCATAAAAGGATAGTGCCCAGTGAGATGCCAAGCGAAATTCGATGCACTCTAATATCTTACGGGAAGAGACAGGAATATCGGTGTTTGAATAAGTCCGAAGACCTTGATTTTTTTTAAATAACTCAGGATAAGTGCATACTTATAAAGGGTGCGGCGGAAAATAATGCGAAAATTTGTTCTATTTCTTTCAAATCCTATTTTCAACTAATTTAAGCAATAATATCAACATTTTCGAGTGCAGTTATCTTTATAAAGTCCCTTCAAACAAATTTATTCAATGTGTCCTCCATTTTTATTAATAACATCCTCGAGCCAACGCCGGAAGCCAGAGCATGCCTTTCGGACGTAGTCCTCCGACATTGACTGCCATGTGCGTGTTATGGTTGACTTCAGGGTTTTCACACTATGGTGTGATGTTTTGCAGGCTCGTGCTTCAACATATGCCCAAATCGAATAATCCATCGGATTAAGATCTGGACTGCTAGGGGGCCACAAATCCTTCGGCCAAAACTTCATGTTATCGTTCAACCATTGTTGTGTTCGATTGGACGTGTGACACGGCGCTCCATCCTGCTGTAGGACAACGTTTGGGTCCTCGGAGAAGTTGGCTTTCACCCAGGGAAGCACTTGGTCCTTTAAAATACCGATATACACTTCGGTATTGGTTTTAACTCTAGCATCAATGAAAACAGGCGGCATTTTCAAATCATTGGACGCCACCAAGCCAAACGTCATGACACCAGCCGGAAGTTAGGTTTGAAATTTGAATTTCACTTTATCCGGAACATACTCCATTTTCTGCGGTGGAATGAACCGGTCCGTGCGGCTGTTGGCCACAGCATCGATGCTGAAAAGCTTTTCGTCGGAGAAAAGGATTATTATTTTTTCCTTCTTCAACAAGGAAAGCAATCTCTTGAGACGAGTCACTCGTAGTTCCTTGACCCGGGCCGTAATCAAGTGGCGTTTCACTCTGGCTCTGGAAGATGCATGCAGGTCTTCTTTGATGATTCTCCGCATGTATTTCTCCGAAATATTGGCTTCCTTTGCAAGTTTTCTTATAGAACGCATCGGGTTGCGAGCAATTTTTGCACTAAGCGATTCGATCACGTTCGGCGTGCGTGCAAAGCGCGGATGTCCGCTTCCCGGCTTCCTCTGTTTAGGACTATCCTGCTGGGACTTTGTTATGCTGTAAGCTGTTGCCAAGTGGCACCCTACCACCTTGGCAATCTCTTTCGGCTTCTTCTGGGCGAGCAACAAACTGGTGATCACTTCTTTCGCGAACATTTTGACGAATTTGGAATAAAACAAATAGAAAGTTGGGATGCAGCACTTGGAAGTAAACATAAACATAAATACACTTTCGACAGAAATTAGTCACTAGCTACAAGAATTAACCCAATACTTAAGTTTGAACATTTTCGCATTATTTTCTGCCGCATCCTGTAACTGACCCAGTTTGTGGTCTACTCATAGACTACCTTCAAGTTTCGAAAATTCCCTTAATACTTTGAAGTTTCTTTGCAAGGTTACGCAATTTTCTTTCAAGAAAGTTATGTAAACTACGTTGAAGCTCTGGCACTTATTAAAACTTCTTCAAAAGTTACTTCAGAACTTCGCAGAAGATACTTCTGATTTACCCTGAAAGCACTCTAAAATCCCTCAGCAGTTACATCGGAACTTCCCTTAAGTTACTCTCAAACTTCCCAGAAGTTACATAGAAACTTCCAAGCAGTAACTTCGAAATGATCCGGAAATTACTAAGTTACTATGGAACTTTTCAGACGTTTCGTAGAATCACCACATAAGCTGCTTTGAAATTTCCCAAACGTTTCTCCGGAACCTCCTAAAGGTGAAGTAGCTTCTCTGAATTTATTTAGGAACTTCTCAAAAATTACATCGGAACATCTCATAAGTAACTTCAGAACATCCAAGGAGATACTTCTGAATTACCCCGAAATTACTGGTAAACTCCCCAGCAGTTACTTCGGAATTTCTCTGAACTACATCAAAACTTCCCAACAGTTACATAGAAACATCCAATTAGCCATACCGAGCCTGTAGACAACCAAATAGGGATCAAACGCAGAACAATGTGGCCAAAATCCGCGCCAGAAAACTGTACGATCAGGTGTTGACAAAAAACAATGGCTGTCTCCTCATGGATGATGGAAGCTATGTAAAGGCCGATTTCAAACAGCTACCGGGACAAAAATTTTACTTGGCTACGGCTCTGGGAGATATCTCTGCCAAATTCAAGTTTGTGTTTGCAGATATATTTTCACGTAAATACATGATTTGGCAAGGCATCTGTAACTGCGGTAGGAAGACCAAGCTTTTTATCACTAATAAGATATTTAATTCAGAGCTGTACAGAACGGAAGGTCTTCAAAACGAATATTGCCATTCATCAGATCCTGCAATGAAACTGGCATGTTTGGGCCAGATCCTGCAAGCTGTCATTACAGTAAAACAGTGCTACAGTGATGTTTAAACTAACCAATTTTAACTGGGCCACACCTTGCATATCGAACCCTGCAACGCATGAGCTGGGACCAGCAGCTCTGCTTCCCCTTTCGAACGTCCGAAGACGTATTCCAAGACTCTTCGTCTCAGAAAATCCCAACGGCGCCGACTGGAATTGATGACAGACCGACTGGGGTAAGAGGCGACAACGCCTGTCACTACACCACCGGCACCGCCATTTAAGAAGAGGATTGTATGAAGTAATTCAAATTTTCATAATATCGGAGCTTCAGTGGTTTTATTCTTTATCCGAAGGGGCCTCAGGTAGCCCATTCGGTAAAGGTACGGTACTGCAAGAGACGGCGAGTTCGACTCTCGCTCCGCTCGAGTGTTTCATTGTAGAATAAGCGCAAGTTCGGAAATTTGTTCGCAACATTCACGTGTTGGCGACATTAGCGATCAGGCAATTTTAAACGATGTTCATTTAAAAAAAAATCAAGATTGCACCAAAAATCTATTCTGTTCACTTTTCCAAACTTGCCCACATAGTATATTATTCGATTCCAGGGACGCCCCTAGAAAGATAGCTCGAGTTATTGTTGAAGTTTCTACGTTAAGTTGAAAGTTCGTAGTATGCTAATTTGTTTGAAAATAGCAATTCGGCTTGATATCTGTGCAAATTTCATCTGATTTCTTTTTTCAGCGACCTCCCTAATGATTATTAGTCCTATAGAAAACCCCATTTATCAACAAACCTAACCTAGCAATTCCCAATCGTTGCAGGCCACGCGGATGGGTTTCCCTCAACTCCACGGATCCTTCCGTAACCGTGTACTTCAAAAAGGTCGGAGACGGGCATCCGTTGCGACTGTGGAAGGCTGTGACTGAGGTGGAGGCACCTCCGACCGAAGTGATCAACCACATTCTGAACGAACGACACCTTTGGGATGACCACCTACTCAAATCCAGGGTCGTCGAACGGCTGGATAGCGACACCGACGTGTTTCAGTATGTGTGTGGACAACCGATTACCGATTACTGTGTTTTAAGGTGATCATTCATGATCCTCCTACCTAACCTGTGGCACTAACATTTCGATTCATTCAACAGACAATGGAACAAACAGCAATCCCGTGGCGCTTGCGTCATAGTCGAGGTTTCTATTTCTCATAATGGTGCTCAACTATTGCTGGGTGGAGTACGGGGTGTCGTTTTGGCATCTCGATACCTCATCGAACCCTGCGGTAGTGGCAAATGCAAATTGATGCATCTCTCCCGTGTGGACATGAAGTATGATTGCCAAATTTCAATAGCTAATCACATGACGCTGACCGCTCACATTCTCATTTCAGGGGTCGCACACCGGATTGGTACAACAAAAACTACGGTCACATCTGTCAGCAATATCTATCGAGAATCAAAAAGTTTTTCGAGCATTACACCGAGGGACCTGAGAGCAAAGTATAAACTCGTATCTTCACACCACTAAATGGCAACAAAACACTAACTAAAAGCAAATCAAAATAGGTATACACCCACAAACAAAATCACAATCACACCACACCAGCAAAAACAAACAACAAATGAGAATGTATAAAAAAAAAATAACAGTTTCCAAACATTCCAAATTTTTGATTACCAAGTGCCTAAACCAAGATATTTTCTTAGTTCGTTCTTATTATTTGTGAACTGAAGAAGAATGAGAGGAGGGAGAGGTAAAAACAAAACTAAAACTAGTCCAAGCAAATCAACTTAACCAATTTCAGCAACACTAATATCATGAATCACGTTTTATTTTATTTTATAGTTATTATTGTTAAAGTTTATATCGTAGAAAAGAAACAAACAGCAGAAAGCTAAACAACCGTAAGCAAACTAAAGCAAATAATCTCAAGTACCGTTATTCTTATGGGACCAATGTCAATAAAAAAATAATCTCCAGAGGTCTTCGTTGTATGGTCAGTCAGTGCCAATAAATGTTCATTTTCCCCTCCAAAAAATAAAAACAAAACAATCGTTGTATTCAAGAAAAGAAAACTGAATAAGTATGTTATTACTAATCGATGGAAGATTATTATTATAGTGAATAAAAGAACCGAGAAGGAGAAACATCAGATTTCCAAATATTTTTCATTGTTTTCATTTATTGTATCAATCTCTCACTTTAATGGTGGTTTTTTGATGATTTGAAACTATCCGAAACGACTTAAGACTAGCGATTTTGTTTGTAATTCAAATGACTTTCTGGATATTCGTAACTAGATTTCTTCCAACCAGGACCAGGTAGTGGGAGAAGCACACAAACACTGCAGAAGATAAGGTTGATGATGAGTATTGCATAGATATGTCTCCCAGTGGTGAACTCCTACTCCATATCGGTCATGTCCTGGATGCCCAACGGAAAGGGTCGATCACTGGGTAATGGTGGCGGAAGGGGAAGCGATTGTGGAGAGGAACTGCTAGGTGGTGGAGATGGCTTCAACAGAAAGTTGGTGGCATTGCAAATTGCGTCGAGGGAAATTTTTGACGCTGAAATTCTGGCCTCAACATCATTCGAGGGGCTCGCCGTTCTATCGAGTATGAATGGTTCCAATGGGTTTTGGAACTTTTTCGCATCTTTAGTGACTTTGTGAGGTTCTTGGTGGATATCAGCGATGTGATCGCCGGATTTTGACCTGCGCACTTTGGCACTGTGCTTGGTGTAATGCTTAGGGGCTACTTTGGCGGGTTGGAAGCTGCGGTCTTCGGGAGTCGAAGTGGAAGAGGGACGGGGAGAGTAGGACGACGATGGAAACGACGGAGTGGGCGATGACAGCGTAGAAGGAGAAGGAGTTTTAGATGTTTTTGGTTCCTTGTTCTGATTGGCGGTACCTGCCGCCGCAGAGGTCGTCGTCGTCGTCGATGAGTCACCGTCCTGTTTCTTCCATTTTGTGCGGCGATTTTGGAACCAGATTTTTACCTAAAAGGAGGAGGAGAAAAAAAAGTGTGTTAAATAAGAGTCCTGATTGCGATGTGCATGTTTCAAAACAAATCAAGAAAATATTTCAGTTTTTACAAGTTTGAAGAATAAGGAGTGATCTGGACTTTTAATCTAAGTATTTGAAAATAGTGTAGAGCTATTGTTTTAATTGTCGAAACCCCTTCGCATTCCTCGCATCGAAATTGATTTGAGAGTAATTTTGTATATTAAACTCAATTATACTCCTATAAAGATGTTAACATAGAATTTACCGTTTGATACTTTTCTTCCATGCAATGTTATTGGTGAAAATCCATGTCAAGCAGTATAGGAGTCGAAAATAGAATGACTGCCCGGGAAAGCCTGTCATCAACAATCAATGTGAAACTAGCGATTTGAAATTGGTTCACTGTTGTAGAACCCCTTGGGTCACCTTGCAGCTTGAAATACATTCTTGCGCTCCTCGGTACTAGAAGCTTTGTTTTGTTTTGATTCGCCGTGTTCTTTTGACAGAATATTTGAAGATGTGTAGGTGAGTTACGTTATTAGGGGCAATTCCTTAAGATTGGAAACGAGCTTGGGACCGATGTGCTGGTACTTCCTGAGCCCAAAACTGTATTCATTTTCTTCATGACTATCCAGCCGCTGTTGTCATTGCCGATACCGTATAAATCCACCGACTACGATGGACTGGGCACATCGAAAGGATGTCGGAAGCAAACCCGGTGAAAATCGATCTGAAGAATGAACCGACTGGGACAAGGCAGGCTTCGCGTATGTTACTACCAAACTTCGTAGAAACTAACTCAGAACATGTACGAGTTAGCCACTGGGTCAAGGTACATTAATGAGGAATAAAACTGTAGATCATTCCAGAAGTTACTTCGCAACATCCAGGATACTTCTGAATCCACCAGAAATTACTTCGAAACCTTCCAGACGTTGGGACTTTCCTGAAGTTACACCAGAGATTCCCAGAAGTTACTTCGAACTTCCAAGTAGTTACTTCGGAAAGTCCCAGAAGTTATTTCGGAGCTTCCGAAAAGTTACTTCGGAACTTCTCGGAAGTTATTTCGGAACATTCCAGAAGCTGCTTCGGGACCTCCCAGAATTTACTTTTGAACTTCCCAGAAGTGACTTCGGAACATCTCAGAATTTTAATTTCGGATGAATTACTTCGAATTGTCCCAGTAACCGAAACTTCTCAGTAGTTACTTCTGATAACTTCTCAGAAGTTATTCCGAAAAATTCCAACATGGGAATCTTCTCAGAAGTTACCTCCAATAAATGACTTCAGTACATTCCGCGAGATACCTCGGAACTTCCTAGAATTCTCTAGGAAAATCCCAGAAGTTGTTACGGAAATTTTCAGAAGTTGCTTCAGATTTCTGATGACTTTTCTTTGGAACGTTCCAGAAGTTAGTTTGGAATTTCACACATTACTTCACCGTCAATTTTACGGAGCTTCCAAATTGCTCCAGAAAAATGGGAAGAGTATACGAATGATGGGTGAAGGTAAACGCAATCAGGCAAACGGTATGAAATGGCGGATAAGATTAAGATTCTCAACTTACTCGTTTTTGTGAGGATCAAACCCACCCACCTTTAGCGCGGTGTTGCTTTGTAGCCGCGCCTTTACTGACTGAGCTAAGGGAGGACCCTTCAGCCAACTCTGTGTACTCATAAATTTAGCTTTTCTTTAAATTCGAATATCTCAGGAAAGTAGTGTTTCCATGGCTTCTAGAGTTCCAAAATATATAACTTTTCTGGGTCTGAGATTTTCTATAAAGAGTCTACGTTATTTAGAAATAGGCTTTTATTGGTTCATGGCATGATTTTTTTTTGAAACTTTTGGTGAAAAAACAAGAATTTTGAGTCGTCGTCCAGTACCAGTAAACAAGGGTTCTGAAAGTGTTCTTATTGGATTCTAACGGAATCAGTTCCTGAGTATCCCGGAAACCCGTGAATTTTTAGCCGTCGATCGATTTGAGGTTCTGAAAGTGTCTATTTTGAACGCCGCTGTGATCGATTCCAGAGTATCCGGAAGTGATCAAGTCCCCTTGTTCGTCCATGCCATGATGTCTATGTGTATCCGGTTATGATGCATGTTATTTTTTTGTCATTATTTATTTTCCGTCGGCCTATTTCCTCACGTGGTGACAATCACCGACGCCAGGGAGACGACCCCACCACCTGGACCCTACCTAACGACTCATGACTATGAACCGGGACCAACGGCTTTACTTCCCTTCCGAAGGAAGACGTGACCAAGATTTTTCGCCTCAGAAAAACCAACGACGTCGACTGGGATTGAACCCAGACCCACTGGGGTGCCAGTAGCAGTCACGCTTACCACTACACCACCGAGGCCGGCAATGCATGTTATGTTATGTTGTTACATGTTATGATATGAATGATATCAATAAATTAGGGTCTGAAAGTGTCCGTTTGGGCCCTTTCGGAACCGGTTCTACAGTTTATAGATGTGGAAAATCCCCTTGTTCATCCATGGCATTATATTTTTACATCTATCTTTGGTGAAAAATCAGGAAATTTTTGTTAGTTAATGGTTTGATGGCCTGGGAAAACTGCCAACCCTTCCAACGTCCCCCAGCAGCTGTCGTTAGAGATTTTTGGGCGAACGGAGGATCTACTCCAATAATTTCGTGGCCAAAACGGAGGAGCAGTTGATAGCCAAGGTCAAGAAAGAGCTGAAGAACATGACGGACATTCATCTTTTCTTTAACCACGGCCAGTTTTTCTATACTGATATACATTTTTAAAGGTTTCGATTTCTATGGCTACTAAGACCAGTGTTGTGAGGTGGATTAATTTTTCGAAAACTTGATTCAGAAGCAGAATTCCTCATACGCCATTGGAGGAATTTGCAGCCCTTTGGCTGATAATATTTTTTTTTCTAATAGTGTTATATCGAAAGTGTTATATTCACTGAATTATTAAAATGATATTCAATGGCGAATATCATTTTAATATTCGGCAATTAAACTCTCAAGCCTAAGATGTTAAAAAATAGGGCAATACATTGTGAGACAATTTAAGGAATCAATCAAGCCTCACAATTACACAGAAAAAAATAATTAATTTTAACAAGCGTGTAAAATATCCCCTCGTTTAAATCCAAGCCAAAGGAGGCGTAAACAACAAAATTGTTTGCAATTTTTCATGCGCCACACAACAATATTTGAAATCTTTCATACTACAGGCTAGATCAGGCGTAATCTGGCTTAAAGTTACATGAAACATCCCATTATTTTCTGCAAAATCTAGCATTCCATTTATGTTTATTAGATAACGCAGAAAATTCAATGTTTCTTTTTATCTGTGTTATATCATGCATGCTATTTTGAAAATCAGTTTCTGGAACGAGTGATTGGCAAATTAAACGCATTTAGTCAAAATGACTATTATAGCACAGACTAAGGCAGATGCAGGCAGGTTTTTTACAATCGCAAGAAGAATACATGGTAAAGTAAAATCACAAAACGTCGTTAAACTGAAGATACACACTACCAAAATGTCATGTAAATTTCTGTCCCTGAGACCGCCACATGCAAGCGTTCTTGAGCACATAAGAATTGAAAGAGACGAGAAAATAAATTCAATCAAATAAATCTTTTGTCGAAATGCGTATGAGTCAGTTTCAGGAGACATAATTTTACACGAAATCAACAAACATGAATTATATCTCGTGTAAAATTCATAATTTCTAAGTATGTAGATTACGCTTTAAAATTGAGAAAAACACATTTCAAGAGGGAGTATATCTATAAGAGAATCTATGATTACTTCGTCTAACCTTGATATATTATTTTTCTATAACTTCTAAAATCACTGCATTATCTATTTTTTCCCTAGTTAAATCAGGATGTCTCTAATAAAAATCAGTCAGTTTTTCTTTCTATTTTCAGTGTAGTAAGCTAAGATACTACACTATCAGTACACACATCTAAAGTCAAATTTTCTAGGTGCTGAATTAATCACTTTCACTTGCAGTTCAAAAGTTATTAAGGTCTTTCTGAAAGAAAAAAAAATATTTCCAGTCCTGAAACACGAGACAGGTTATTCTCGACAACTTTTCAGAAAATTGATAACAACGTATCTTTTAATATAAAATATTTCCAAATTCCTCTGGGGAATGTAGTTTCTATCTGCTCCAATCAAAGAGACGAAGCTCTAAAAGAGGGTTCTATTTGAGAAAAGCAATCATAACTTCAGTTTAGAAACTGATAGTTCAGTACATGGATAGTCTTATTTGTTGGTATTGTAGAGGCCTTGAAAAAGCTACATTGTAGGGAAATTTTAATTGAAAAAAAGCACAATACCTAACCGACTAACTAAATAGTGCTCTAATTCGGTCATTTGTCAAACTCTTCCAAGTGCTAAAGCTTTATTTCTGCAAATCACGAAGTTAGATTTTTTTAATATAAAAATAAGAAGTATAATAAAGGATTATTATCAATAATAAAAATTGAAAGTAACCAATAATAATAATAAATTATTAAGGACCAAAAGAAGGATCCGACCATTACGAAAAACTTTGCTCGAAAATTTGAAACTTAGGTTGAAAATATATCTTTTCATCTAAATTCGCAATGTGGATTAGTGCGCATTGTGACGTAGATGTGGTCCTAACGAGACGTTGGACTAGTACAACCCTAGTTTTGGGAAATAACATCTGAATACCTTAAGTTGATCCTGATAACTGTATTTGGTATTCCTAGGTATTTTACTTCTTCTGCAGCGCTCATCAATACCAAGTTTGATAATCGAGTCATTCGTTCCTGCTCGGGAAGTAAGTAAGACATTTAATACATCGATTCAGTCTCAGTGATTATAACCCATGAACAAATCGTGCCAATCCAAAATTTCAATGAGATTTGAGATGAGATTTCAAATTTGTTGGTAGCACAAGACCTGCGCAGCTTATCTACACTGAATCTATTTCAAACATTTTGACTTTTTTGTTGATAATAAAGGGCTTCCATGAGATCATAACAGCGTAATTCCTTTTATTCTTCCACTCGTAGAATTTTGGTTGATTTGAATTTGAAAATAAAATATCGAAACAAATTTGAGAACAACTAGAATGGTTTTGCCGTTCACGCCACTAATGCCCCAAAGCACATATAAGGGCAACATCAAAGCTGACTGTCGAACCATATCAATCGTCTGCAATAGTTTCGTCCCATGCACTTGAACAATAAAACCCCCGATCCAGCGAAATGTGTCAAACGACATTCCATCCTGTCAGGTCATTCCACGAAGCAATCGAAAACTAACTCCACTGGAATCAATCAAATCATAATCTTTTTCATCCGAACCCAAACTTCCCCGCCGACAGTGGAGGGCCCTCAATAAATCAATCTCTTCCCCTTTCCGCCGTGTCCCCCTTTGTGTCTGTCGCCAGCATCTGGAATGTCTGTTCACCGTTCGTTGTAAATGAGACAAATCGCGCTCGGAGCTAATAGTTCAAGCCAAAACCTCGGCATCACTCGACAAAAGGTGCCGGTGAAAAATGTTGAAAATGCAACAATCCGCATCCGTCGTCTCTGTCTCCCCCCCACCCCACCGCATCCGGGGAAACTTAGTTCTAAACACAACACTCAACATCCCGACATTATAAATACGATGCGGGGTGTTGAAAATGTCAAACAAATCCACACGCACGCCTGTGTCCCCATGTGTCGTCGGTTTTTGCGGCCATCACAGGCCGACGTGACGAGGAGATGAGCCGCGTGAGATGAGCCAGGCCGAAAATTAGCTTTTGAGTAATTTATTCTTTGACACACCAATTTAGACGATTTAGACTGTAAAGGAAACGACGAAAATGAGCCATTCGAAATGATGAATAGTGGTAAAAATAGCATATTTTGTTAAGATCTTTTTATATCTGTCGGTTTTATGATTGTTTGAGACCCTGCGCGCTGCTCTGCTCTCGCTCTACTAGGCCAATCATGTTTAGCAAGAGGGAGCTTGGAAATGGGAGAAGTGAGCAAAGAGCGAAAAAATAAACATTTCAATTTTAATTTTATATCCTCTAATACGTCTTCGTCAGAAGGCGACCGGTGCGAGCAGCATTTTTTTTCCTTCATATTGGAAGATTGCAAACAAGACGGCCCAGCTGAACTGAACTAAAAGGCAGGAAGAGCACTAGTCTCAGAATCACGAGAAACGATCATCATCGTCATCGTCGAGATCCGTTCTCGAACGCCAAGCCGAAGAGAGTGACTTAACGCTAATGAAGCGGACTCATAAATGATTTAAGTGTTGTTTCATGTTTACCGCAGTTTGATTTTTTGACAAACTGTATTATAAACCAGCTCGGAAGCGCTAAGTTCGCCGGGAAATCGTTTCTTTTCCCGTCGAATGGGCGCGCGTGATGGAATATAGTATCATAAAAAACCTGCCGAGGAGTGCCGAAAGCTGCTCATTTGTGAAAGCAGGGCAAAATAAAGGATTATGGAGAGCATTCGAGGAATGGTAAATTATACAAACAGAACTGAGAATCTACGATTTTGAGAATGGGTGCGATCGTAGAGCGGAGGAAGAGAAATGGTTTTTATGAGCTCTTAGGTCATTTGATTGATGCTCACAATCGTTTTCATTTTTCGTTTGATGAAGAACTTCCACGAGATTAACGCCGGAGGCGACGCACCGCATGAGCGAGAAAGAGAGACAAATTAATAAAATACGAGACATTATAACATGGTTGATGACGGGATTAAATGTTGTTTTCGTAGCTCCGTGCATCTCTACTGAAATACGAGTCGTAGAATCAAAGGCATTTTTCAACTCGTTGATTGACTGCTCCTGAATTATTTAACTAGATAAAGCGACTAATTAAAACGACATGCAGTGATTAAGCAGTGCAAGTACTTACTTGCGTTTCTGTCACATTCAACAGTTTTGCCATCTCAGTTCGTTCACTGGATGAAAGATATTTCTTCACCTCGAACTGCTTTTCCAGCTCGAAGATTTGCCTTCCGGTAAAGGTCGTTCGGGCTTTCTTCTTTCTCCGACTACCACCATCCATTTGACTATCGTCGCCGTCCTCGAGATCTAGCACTTCAGTCCGACTGTTCTTCTTTGTGCCCCCTAACGATGGCAACGATGGCACCTTATGTCCACTCAGGGACGAGGAATCCTTCAACGAATGCTGCGATTCATTTGACCCGTATATCTCCGATTCGCCGTCCGTTGAATGGGCCCGTTCTCGACTGATGGAACGAACTGATTCCTGGGTGGTTTCTGAAATGGGAATTATTCAATTTAGTAAACTAATTTCGGAAATCAACGAGCTGCAACAAACCTTCTTCCAAGTGCTTCTCGTATACCCTGTCCACTGCCGTTGACTGCTGATGTGGCGTTGATTTGGAAATGCACAAATCCAGCGGTTGGTCGTCATTGTCTTCCTTTGTTGCGTTGAGGCTTTGCAACAAGTATGGCACCGTATGGTTATTCGAGTCGGAAACTGGCGGAGACGGAGTGACCTTCCTGATTGCTCCCTTCCACCCGAGGATATCCATGATGGAGTGGGGAGTGGGATGCTTCGGCGGGTTAGCATAGACGTGAGGGTGCCACTTGTTGGCGGAGCAGTTTGAGGTGAAGATGCCAAGGTTTGTACTATGCCACGTTGAATCCTCGGCGCCATTTTGACTAACTGATGTCGCGGGGGGAGTGGCTGTCGTAGTGGTGGTGATGGCGGATAGTGGCGGCAGTGGTGGCTGCGGTGGTGACTTACGATCAGCAACTTGCGCCGCCTGGGTGTGGAGATCTGGAGTGTTGGTGATGCATACCTGGTTCACTTCGCGTAACTCCTCAGCCTGTGTCATTTCGGTCAACGGATGCCACGGCTGTCGCTCGGAAAGAAGTCTTTGGTCACCTATTGTTTTCTACAGTTGATCGCCTGCCGGGTGATGGTCTCGTACATTCTATGCAGCTGGAAGATATTTTGTGTTTTATTTTAAATGTGCTATTAACTGTAAAGAAGACTGCAGTGTTGTTATTGGCGAATAACCTTTTTTTTGCCAACTTCGAAGCCGTTTGAATCTGAACGAAAAGCTATTTTCAAATTTAGTTCCAATGATTCGTATCGATTCAAATCAATACATTCGCAAAGGTTTTCGAAGTTGCTGAACACTAAGAGTAGCTTCGATCATTTATCGAGTATTTTCATTCGGAGAGTACATGGTTCGGAAGTGGAATTCAGCAAAAAAGGTCGTAATATTTTCTAAAGTAGTGCAATGTAACATTTTCATTGCTTTGAATTTATAATAAATTTGTAATAATGTGTTGTTATAATGTCATTCTAGTTTCGTCATTCGACCTGTGTATCAAATATGTCATAAGTTCAGTGATAATCGACAAAATCTAATTTAAAATCTCGTAATCTGTCGACAGTTGAAGTAAGAACTTAGTATTGTTTTCAAAATTTTCCTTTCTCTCAATCTCATAGTTCACTTTCACTTTTTTAAAAACACTATTTAAAAAAAACTTTTTTGAGCGTATTAGTAGAACGATTGAGATTGGGAAACTAGGAGAATTTAATATTAACATTTTATTTGATCACTTTAAAAAAATAAAAATAAAACATTGAAACACTTTTCTCAAATTATCGCTAGTAAACGCGAACAAATTCCTTCAAATTCCACTAGAGAAAGCTTATCTTTTGACAGATGAAAAGTTCTTTCTTATTTAAAACAACAAAATTTCAAAACTTGAACGTCGCTTTTACGCATCACAGAGGTGTTTTGCATATTTGAAAATTGAAACTGAAAGGATTCCAAGCGACCATAAACAAATAAAATAATTAGCAGTCCCTCATTCAGCATACTGACCGATTCAGCCTAATAACCCATTCGGTCTAATGATCATGGCATTTGACCTGATGACGTTCGGCCTAATGAGATTCGATCTAATGAGCCATCACCATCAATAGTATGTACATTCAGAATATGCTTGAGAGTTTTGATAAAATTTGTTGCTGTTGAAGTTAAGAATGTTAAGAATATACGTATGTTTTTTTTTTTTAAATTGAATCCTCATATCATTTTACAAATGATATCCAACTATCTTTTATCACCATGAAAATATGCACTTTTTTGCAACGATCATTTGTTGCACCCGCCACGCCAAGAGATATTTTTTTTCTATTATAGAAAAATTTGGTATTTTTGACCACAGAGACTATGAGAATATAATATCATTCGATTTGGCGGTTATTGAGTGTGATTTGGCTTAGAAATACGAAAAACCTACATTCACAATCATTAATTATCATCGTTTTCGGTCATTTTTGTCAATATCTGAATAGCATAACAATCGATCAAATTTTGAGCTTCATTTTAAAGGCTGTTTTGTTCACGACTTTTTTATATACACGTTCAACCATGTTGAAACAATCGATTCTAGTCCTACTTTGTAGCTGAAAATTAACCCATAAATGACTATGCTTATGCCCAGATCTTATCGAACAGTTCAACTATTCACATTCAACGCAAACTATCAATTGTTTCAAGTGTGTTGTTCCCGGAATCCATCTTCGGGGCATATCACCGAAATCAGTTCAAAAAGGAAACCAATTCAAAAAGGTAGCCAAAAAACTCGCACTTTAAAAAAATTATAGAATACATGCAACATATGCTTTACAGACAAGATAATTTAGACATTTAAAAATAGAGGAAATGCGTGTATTTCTTAACTTTTCTTTCAATCGAAACAAATGTCTAAGGATGAAACAAATGTTAAATTATTTTATTTCATAGAAATAACTGAAACCACTGAACATTATTTCGAAGAAATTCCACCAATTCTTTATCTGGCCAATCTCCCTTCATCTTCAGTTTCCGCTTAATTATTGCCCAATACTGCTCTATTGGACGGAGCTGAGGACAATTTCGTGGATTCAGCTCTTTTGGGATGAACTGAACCCCATTATCGTTGTACCATTGTAGCACTTCCTTGCTGTAATGGCTTTTTAGTTAGTTGAGTTGAAAATCAGATTATCATAGGCCATCCGAAAGTCAACAAAACTTCAAATCACGTGGTCTGACCGTGAGTCATATTTCTGCTACTGTTACTTATCGCAACGTGCATTTCAAAGGGTCAGTGGTTGAAATATAAAACAAATTTTCTCTCATTGTGCAAAGAGCTCAGTGTGGCGAACGAACGAAGTAAAACACATTCTCCATGCTAGAATGAATGCATCTATGAGCGGCACAGACCCAAGTTCTTGATCCGCACAGACCCAAGCGGCAACTGCATTGAAACTAGAATACGTAACATCGAAGTCACTTTAACTGGTTATGAAATATTATTAATTATTTTTTTAATTTAACAATTATATAAAGTATTGAACGTTGCTATGTTGGAAAAAAATCGATAAAATCGTCAAGCAGCGGGGAAGTAAATTTTAATTTTAGCATGAGCATGATCATGATTGACCGCCCGAGGTTGCTACTCCGTTGTTGCCAGATCAGCTGTTATTACACAGAGAACCAACAGATGATGCTTTTGACTAACATACAACTTCAATGTGTAAAAACTGGTGATCCCAAAATAAGTCAATACCGGCGCCGGCCCTGTCCGAATGCAGGTCAAGTACGGAAAGGGTAGGAATATGTTGACGTGATACTCACTTTATTGGAAGCCACGGAATCCACAGCACTTCCACGAGAAATCACTGGGATTTTGGATAACAGGATTGGGTAGCAGCAGGGTTCGTTTTGGTTAACGATAAGCTGTTAAGTTAAATATTTGAAAATAGGGGTGATTTCCGATTTGAACCGATTTAAACCCACAGTAAGGATGCTATTGGGGCCACTCACAAAGTGTGATTGTGGTTTTTCATTGGGAAAACAAAGTGATTTTAAATAATCCTGAAAAGCCGATTTTGACCGCTTTAAACCAACTTTAAACTCACAAAATGTGATAGTGGTTTTTCATTGGAAAACTAGGAGATGTTTTACAATGCTGGAAATTCATACACCAATTCATCTCCATGCCCAACCGTAGCACCACTTTGGAATTTACAGCGGGGAAGAAAATTTTAATTCTAATTCAAAAAGCCGTATCGAACTACGGAACACAGTACAAATATAATTTGTAGTTCGATACGAGTTTATCTTATGAATAATTCACTTTTGCCGATAATGGGGAAGGTAGCTAATAGAAACTTCCGCTCCGTTTCTTAGCAGGTTTGGAAGACGTCCTTATATTTAAATATTAATTTATTATATTGAAATATTAATAAGATTAATAATAGTAATAATATAAAATACAGCAATTCCATAGTAAAAGATGGACGATTTTCTCTTAGAATTTCATAAAAGGTGATAGTTTTTTTCCAGCCCTTTTTTATGAATTCCTTCATCAGGATGACCATTTCAGCGTGACGGTGGTCCAAAAAATTGACTTTTTAAAAAAAGTTTTTTTTTTGAATGTTATACCTTTTCATTCATTCAGTCGATTTTATCAATGAAATACGCAAATGAAAAGTATTTAAATAAACTTTTTTTTTATATAAAGATACGCCAGAATTGCTAAATTTTTCATAGAGAGATGTGATGTATTTGTTTTCCATAGGTTTAATGGAATCGGGAACAAAGAGCTCCTCGTTTTTATATTTTTTGATCAAAATTTAAAGCATTTTACAGTTTTTGCTGACTTTCCTACCACGCAAAACGCGTAAACCATTATTCAAATTAACTTGCCTACCATGCGTCCGCATAAATCTTAAGTGCTTTTGGTAAGTTAATTCTGCTTTTTGAGGGAATGATACATATACTTCCCCCCTCCCTCTTGTGTTTCTTCGTGTGTGTGTGTGTGTGTGTGTGTGTGTGTGTGTGTGTGTGTGTGTGTGTGTGTGTGTGTGTGTGTGTGTTTGTGTATGTGTATGTGTATACAATCCAACGCCCACCGTCCGGCAGTGATTTTATGGAAGAAAAATGTGCGCAGTTAAACGAACTGTTGTCGACTCGACAAACATTTTTAGCCCGGGAATTGGAAGGTGATAGCTCTGTTGGGTTCCAGTGACCCATTTCAGAATGCCTGGTTACTCACGTCCATTCCGAGGTCACTTTCACTTACAACAAGCCCCGCATAAACACAGTACAAACATCAAACGGATATAGGTACTGTGCAAACACTTCCATCATCAAATTATATTGTTTTGATGATAGCACGTATTTAGCAGTATCATTTAAATTCAGAAAGATCTCACCGGATATTGCTGCTGATCTTCAGTCTCCATTTGGACGGCCTCCCTGTGACGCTAAAGGATGCAGTTATGTCTCTACAGAATTAGCACTCTGCTAGTCTGCAAATATTTTCGCATCATCCTTTTCGAAAGGAACAGCCCGAATACAATTAGTACTTCGCGCACAATAAAAATCACAGGTAAAAAAAATTTCGAGAAAAAAAATTTGAAAAATCACAATCACTGTTCAACGAAAAAAAAACTTCACAGCTCTCTATCACTACATCATTTGGTGAGTGAGTGCATCTGGAATTATATGCCAGTCACTCACGCGCGCCTGCGCGTTATCTTCGTATTTTGCTTCTGACCAGCAAATGGCCGTTTTCTTCATTGCACTGGTTTTCATTTTTCTCTCTCCACACACTACCAACTATCAAAATCCCCCGCTATGAGGCGACCCTATATCGACTTCTAAACTGCTTATAATCATCAATTCACTCGCGACAAAGCGGAAAAATACTCTAATTTAATCATTTATGTCCGCGTGGCACAATACTAACAGCACTAACAAACACAACTAAGCTGCTATTAACTCTTCCTCCGGGTGCGGGGGCAAAGCAAACAAAAACAAAAAAAAAACGGAGAAAAACTACCGACCATCACACAATTTTGGAAGGAATCGATTAAATCACTAAACTTTACACAAAACACGTGGAGATTTAATGATTTCACTGTTCGTTTAGGTTGAATTTCGAATATACACGGTGTTCAATAAGTTCGAATACAAGTTTTCATCATTGCGTAGGTATGCGCCATGTACATATTCTGCATTGGTATTGGTGTCAGCTTTAGCTTCATTCATACGCTACCGAATGTGCGCGGTGTTGACATTCTGTTAGTTGTTGTTCGTTTGTTACGCGCGATGAAAGAGTATCGGGACTTCGTAATTAAGCGTTTTTTGAACGGTGAGCGACCCGGCGATATATTCCGGCTGCTGAAATCGCATTTGACCCCATGCGGAACTTTGTCTACACGACCATCAGGCGATACCGGGAGACGTCCTCGACCAATGACCGTGCGAGATCCGGTCGGCCGCGTTCAGCGAGGACGCCACGGGTCATCAAGATCGTGAGGAGCGAATTCGGCGCAAAAGAACCGCTCAATCCGGAAAACGGCTGCAGATCTCAACGTTTCCATTGGAACCGCTCACACCATACTCACCAAGGACCTTGGTTTCAGGCCTTACAAAAAACGTAAGGTCCATGGCGTTTCGGAGGCTACCAGCAAAAAGCGGTTGGATCGAGCTAAGAGGATCCTCTCTCGGCACGCTGGTCAGGAGTTTGTTTTTCGGACGAGAAACTGTTCGTGCTGCAGCAGCCGCACTGATGTGCAAAATGACCGGGTGTGGGCGCCATCGAGGACAGCATTCCTGAATCCAATATAAACATCCCTCGGTTCCAAAGTGCCGCGTCGGTGATGGTTTGGGGGCAGTATGCAAACGTGGTAAGCTACCCTTGGTGTTTATTGAAAAAAACGTCAAAATCAACGCGGCGTACTACAAAACTGAGGTTTTGGAAAAGGTTGTTGCCCCAGTCTCCGAAGCCTCTACGGCGATGAGCACTACGTGTTCCAGCAGGACGGTGCACCAGCCCATACGGCAAATGTGGTTCAAGCCTGGTGTCGGGACAATTTAACCGACTTTCTGGACAAAACTTTGTGGCCTCCCAGCTCCCGGACTTGAATCCTCTCGACTTTTTGTTTGGTCCTATATGATGGCGAAGCTGAACGAATACAAGGTCAGCACTTTGGATCATTTCAAGACGGTAATTCTCAAAATCTGGGACGAAATGCCCATGCAGTCCGTGCGTGCCGCCTGCGACGCGTTCGAGAAACGTTTGAAGCTCGTTAAGGAGTACAAGGGGGTCATTCAAGAGAAATGGTGTAAACGTTCCTTGTAAACATAGCTTTCAATAACATAAATCCAAAAATAAAAAAACATGTTTTCATTTTTTTAACAAATTTTGAAAGTGTATCCGAACTTATTGAACACCGTGTATTTATAATATTATTTTCTGCGAAAAAGACGCTGCATAAATAAAACACGTCAGCTTCCCAGCAGGGCTTGCTGCGATCCTCCCTCTTGTGTTTCTTCGTCCATTTTTTTTAAATTTATATAAGGCGTATGTTCTGGTCATCCCCTCTTCCAAAAAGGTAACGTGTTTTAGAATGGTCCGCAATGGTTAAGCTGAAGTGTATTTTTATAATTTAAAACAGCTATAAATAATTACCTTTCATTTGCGAATTTGGTTTATAAAATCGGCTCAGTGGTACAACAGTTAAGATTTTTTTTAAATAACAGCATTAAAAAAAAAGTCAACATTTCGGACCACCCTATAACAGAAATCGTCACTCTTATGACGATATAAACAAATACGGGTCTAGTATTTTTGGATAAGAAACAAACCTACAAATTATTATGAAATTCTGCGAGATTACATATCTTGTCTTTGTGGAATTGCTGAATGTTATGTGATGTGTAATAAGAACCTTTTGCAGCCTATGGTAACCCTAATCAAAATCATAACCACTAAGGTACCCCACTCTCTTCATACACTAACAACCGATATTGAAACCGATACTCTGCTGCATCTCCACAAACAATAACCCACATCACTGTATTGTAAAGCCACTGCGATATTATTTGTAGATATTGTACATAGGAGTATTAAACCAGCCATCAGTTGGTGTCTTTACGCCCTGTATTTTATGCTGTGTTGCCCGATTTACCTATGCCACAGGACTATTCTCCTTTCCTGAGATACTCGATGGTGTGAAGTAGTATTTATGGCCTTTACTAGCAATGCGTATCGAACTAACATTCATGGCCTTCCCCAAATCATCTATATTTGAGACCTACAGAAGTTACACATTGAGAATGATTCACTGCTACTATGTGACATTCTATGGTTCTTTGTGCAACTTCAGTTGACTTCGATCAATCACGAGTGGTCAATATGCTCACTGTTGGTTTGAATCGATTCAAAGCGGCTCTTAAGCGCTGTTCAAAATTGTCTTATTTTCCCAATGACAAACCACTATCACACTTAGTGAATAACCCCAACCGCACCCTTACTGTTGGTTAAAATGGGGCCAAATTGGCTTTAAATTAACCATGATTTCTCAATGAAAAATCATCGTCACCATTTGTGAGTGCATCAAACAGTATCCTTACTGTTGGTTTAAATGGGTCCAAGTGGGCTCTCAAGCTTTATCAAAATTTAACTGCTTTTCCAAACGAATACCCATTATAAGACTTTGTGAGTGACCCCAACAGCATCGTTACAGTTGGCTTAGATCGGATCAAAGCAGTTATTTTTATGATTGCTAAAAAAACTGGTTTTAATAGGAAATCAGTCCAGTGTATGATTAATTTACTAGACATCGCTCTAAGAGACGAACCAGCTGAACGTCGCTCAAATAAAGATTATTCATTCATTCATTCAAACTAGACGTCGCGTGAATTCAGCGTATCATTTACCAAAACAACAGAGTTACCTAACCAGTCCAACATCTTAAGGACTTCTCCGGGAAGTGCAGTGGTTTTCTCGGCTTCCAATAAAAGGAATATCACGTCATCATAATCTTACCGTTTCCTTATTTGACCAGCATTCGGACGGAACCGGCGCCGGCATTTCCTTGGTCTTGGTTTTAGCATATTGAGAATGTGTGTTGGTCCCATGCACAGGGCTGGTAGCGGATTTATGGATAAATAATAGTGAATTTAGTGACTAAAATAATAAAAATAGTGACCAAATAGTGACCAAATATTTTTAGTATTTTTTTTTAAATTTGTTGTATAAGTACAGTAAAAATGAACTAAGTGAACACCCCCGTTGACAAAAACGAGTAATACTGCGGTGGAGTGCTTCAAGATTTAGGTGAAGATCACAGAAATACAAAAATGGCCACTCCGAATATTTGAAAGCACACATCTAAGAAACTACAAAGATTTCACATGCCAAATCACAAAGATTTGTATGCTACAGTGGAGCTAGAGTAGTTAAGTTCGGCAAGTGACCTTTGAAAATTTCTGAATGGCGATGCAAATCAATCATTATGGAATTGAATAATCTTTAAGAATCATTCGTATTTATCGACAGAATTGTTTTGTGTGATAGATACAGTGGAATAAACGTTATAAATAAATATTTCTTAAGGGTAAGTTCAGTATTCCTGAGTAAGGAAGATAAGTTCCGAAACGCCATTCACTTCATACACAGAAAAATGAGCCTTCCCGAAAACGAGATCGGACCGTGAACTAGATCACGTTTTCAGGATTTTCCCCTTTAAACGAAATTTAGTTCATGATAACGTCATTCAGTTCATGGTGTATTTTTGCTTCTTCTCGAATTCATGACTGCAGTTCATGGATCTGGGTACGGATTTTTTTTCCGTGTATATAAGTTTATGTTCCGTCAGATCAGACTCAAAAATACAACGAGCGATAATTGAAACGAAACAGAAAAAAATATGAATGAATCAATATGATTATTGGTAACCTATAAAACCTCTACTAATAATTCTAAATAACTCAAATTATCAGCCTCGCAATATTGCCATGCGGTGATAAACTAACTCCGATTAAAACAATTTCCCACCACATATTGTTGTGATAGTCTATTAACGGTGCACACAATTGATGCATCGATGCAATAATAAACACCATTCATCGTTTACTCGTCAATTTCCCATCAACGGTAGCCTCAGCAGTGCAAACCCATCGCATGCAACGATTTATTTATTGCGATAATTACCAAATTAAATCAATAAAAGTCAAGTGGTTGTGCAACACCGCAGCTGAGCTCTCACAACGTTTCGCTCGCTCTATGTGTGCAGCAGAAGCAGGCAACAATCGCCACAAAAGGATATCACAATTGCGCCTTCCCCCGGCCTGATCCGACCGTTCGAACGACCAAGCGACCGACAATGTGGCAGTGATGGGGCACAATCAACCAATTAGGTAGGTCCAAATATTCCAAGCGCAGAAATTCCTGGAACGATATCTCGCAGGGCTTCTGAGAATTTGATAGACCCCAACGACAATCACAGCAGAAAAGAAGAGGGGAATCGTTTAACAAACCATTTATCGTTTGAATGCAAATTTTATTCAATTATTAATATCAAAGTTCTCAAATACTCAAATAGCTGGAGATGGTGCCGATGATGATGATGATGATGATGATACATCACCTACTCCGCCTATTGTTGAAACTGTTCTTCGAGATAAATTGCAGCATATTGTTTGTATCGATTTGATTGTCGCTATATGTATATTTAACTGAATCTCCCCATGACCCCCCCCCCCCCCCCTCCCCATATCCTTGCAGCGACCCTATTTCAGATTTCCCGCATCCTTCGACATGCCACAGCTTCGACTAGCAGCAGCAGCATCAGCACCATCATCGTCATAAGCGCGCGTCAGGAGGGAATTTCGATCTGCCCTCTTCTCGTCCCTAACGATCCCAATCACTCCATTTCCCAGTGGTGCACGATAGGCACGGGTTGTGGCATGGCATTATCGGGGTTCTGTATTATTGCATCGTATTTGTGTTTATTATTATGTAGGAGAATATGAAGTCAGCAGTCAGGGCCCGGCGCACAGCATTCAGAACGGATAGGTTGTTAGCACAATTGGCGAGGAGATGGATGATGACATGTTTATGCTTTACATTATCAATCTCCAGCCCGAAATCCAATGACCGTCCAATGAGTGTATACAGACCGTGCCATATGGCACTGGAGGTTCGAACGGGTGGTGTAAGCGTAAGTGTATATATGTGTGTATGTAGGCGGACGCGTATGCATGCATTCCACTAATTGCCCCGCATCGAAGCGGGCAATTATCCACTCGTAAAAAAATAATAATCCAACTAACATAGTCTCCGTGTCGATGTCATCGTTGTCACTGTCTAACTAGAGCTGGGCCAATTGTCGAACCGATACACCCTATCCTGTTAATTGATTGGTTTTCAAGTATTTACTCTCGCTTATAAACTGTCTTCCCTCGTCCGCGCACCGTCTCTTTCAATTTAGCTCTGCAATTTAGCAGCCTGCAGCCTGCAGATGCAAAACAGGATACATTTTAGACTCTCTGTGCTCGTCATCGGTTGTGGCGCTTTTGCATCAACTTGCCACAGCTTCTGCCCTGCCTCTACCGCTTCAATAATCCATCTTTTCAAAGGAAATGAGAGCGTTGGGGCAAGGCAGGACACTTGGATGTTTCAAAATGTGGGCTGAAATGGGCTATTTAAACTCCACGATTCAATGAGGGTAGAATGTTTAGGCACGACTCGTGGGTTTTTCAATTGACTGTGGACTTGAGGGGCTGCTCCCTGGAACTCTTATACAGCTTGATAGCTGCTTAAGGATGTTAGAAAATATTTTAAAAATTTTAAAAGTACGATTCGCTACTTTTTCCAATGCCGTTTAACGAGAGAGAGAGAAATCTTCTGGAACTTTATATCAACAATTTGGATTTTGTTTCCACTAGCGTATCTTATTTAGAATCATAAAAGAACTTTGTTTACAAATTAAATAACCTTACTCGGCACTCCGGATTACATTATGCAATTTTAATTTAAAAAAAAACTGTCAAAGATTCGAAACGAATCATTTTTTTTTGTTGGGGCGTAGAATTATTGCGTCCACTGAGTTGAACTTTTGTGATATACCCCTGAAACGAATCATACTGGATATACCGAAAGTGAATGTTTCTAAGAGCTTTCAGGAAATCATACCCAAGGTCGAATCTACGGTCGAGATTCTACGGTAGACCTCTCCCGTTTTCATTTATTTTTGGGATTTAGTCCAAAACTTTTTTTCTGAACAAACCCTGCCAGGTGTATGCCTTTCGTATTGCAGATCAAAATCGAGAAAACCGAAACTCGAGGATCACGCTACGTGAGCGGTGAGTGAATCTTTCTTAACCCGCTGAACTAGATCTAGATTTTATTATATATTCAGATTTTTTTTCATACATTTTTTTTATTTCACGATCAACTAACTAAAGATCATATACAAACGTATGATTGTATTTTTCTCTTATATAAATATATGCTAATCAAGCTAATACAGGGGAATGGGAAGGACCATCACGGCACCCGATTGAAGCAGACTGAATGGGGAGAATGGGAATGCGAACTCCCCATTGCTAGCCCATGAAGAACTTTGCAAATTTGGCATTCAGAATGAATTGGTTTGTGAAAACTACGTATACAGTGTTATTAATAAAATTCACCTCGGCTTTTTTTTTGCACCGATATTTCAGCAAGGTCAGCATCGGGTGAAAAAGGGAAATGCACATGTTGGTACGTCAACTTTGATGCCAGCTGTAGTCCAAACCACTTGATGAAAATAGTTCAAATTTTGTCCACATTATTTTCTGTACTTTTATAAGCTATGTAGAAATTTGTAATATGCTACCTCAATTTTTCACAGAAATACGGGTTTTTGAAATTGGTATGTCCAAAAATCACTTTTTTCACTTATGTTATGATAACTTAAAATCTGTAAATTTTATCAACATGAAATTTTGACCACATAAGGTCTATACATTTTGTATGATGTTGTGAAATTTTAAGCTAAAAATATGGATAATTGACAAAGTTACAGGAGGTTGAACAACGCGGTTTTTGGAAGCAAAATTTTGCTCGGCTTTTTTTTTGCTACTGAGTGTATTTTCTCACACAAATCGACACACTAGACCAAGAAATCAAAAGTTGCAGACAATCCCTAAGTGATTTTGATTTCCGTGGTCAGGTGGTCAGTTATGCAAATTTACCTATTTTATATCTATTTGTTATTTGTAAACAGTTCTGCTCGGTCTATTTTTTTTTTCACAGTTCAAAACTAATGTGGCTCCTCGATACTCATCATGCAGAATGAGACAATACAATTGTGCACAGCTACCTGCAAAGTCCATCTGCGTCACTACGGGGGCAGGAAAAACTGCTGGATTGTCCTAAAACTACTTTGGCGGGAGTGAGTAAAAATTACAAGGAATCATCGACTCTTTGTTGTTTTTGCTCTGGTGTGAGCAAACGCGGCACCCATTTGGAAAACAGCTTTTTAATACTCAAATGTTCGTGTATGATGGTGTTAACACTACCCTTTGATACCTTCAGAGTGTCAGCTATCTCTTGCATCTTTACTTGGCGATTGCCCATGATGACCAGGACGTTCAGCATCATCGGTGTCCGTACGACCACGCACCAGATCAAATTGGCAAACCATCGTTTGATGGTCGTTTTCGATGGGGCAGACCCCGGATAACATTTTTCCAGCCAAGCTTGGGCTTGAACGGTGTTTTTTTTTCATCAAAAAGCAATGATATATCAACACACGAAATTAACTCGATAAATAATTAACCAAACATCATGAAATTTTTAAAATAATCTTGGTTGGTACTTTCGAAAAATCATATGGATATATTATAAGTGGCGCCATCTGGTAGTTAGGCCTAGGACTCATTGGCCGATGTGTTAACTCATGAAGTGATTGAGCTAGAAACGATATTCAATTAAATAGTCAAACCTCTGCTTAGCCATTATTAACAAGAAATGTGATGTTCTGAACCATGGAAAGTTAACCAATTAATTTGATTAAATCGGAAATCGCTGGATTATCGCTGGATTTATGACATTTTTGTTACATAGGCCGAATCATGGAGCTAGGCTAACATTACATCCCCTTCTCCTACCACCTTTGCTTGATTCTTAGAAAGGTTTTCGATTGAAAGAAGAGTTTATGAAATACGCGCATTTGAAAGTGTCTCATTTCTAAATGATCTAGCCTTTATATGGTACAACACGATGAACCATAAACGTGTACGTTGATTTCATAGTGAATGAAATTACAATAAATAAAAATATGCCTACCCTGTCATGGCGTTTTAACCCTTCTTACACCAAAAGAAGGGTATTATGATCGCTTAAAAACTCGACTTTTGTCGTATACCATTATACTCAGCTCGACGAACTGAGCACATGTGTTTGTGTGTGTGTGTGTGTGTGTGTGTGTGTGTGTGTGTGTGTGTGTGTGTGTGTGTGTGTGTGTGTGTGTGTGTGTGTGTGTGTGTGTGTGTGTGTGTGTGTGGAGAGGGGGGGGGCGTGAATTTTCATCATGATTAGATAATCCTTCATTAAGATATGACCAAAACAATATCTAAGAGCACATAATTGTGAGATGAAAATAAACTCGTTGCAGTTCAAAACCGGACAAGACCACTTGCACGGATCGATGTCGCTTGCATTCTTTAATCTCGCATCTGATGCTTTACATTGCACACCAGATGCGCCATACAGCGGCCTATGCGAATCTATAGAATTAGAGCGAGTGGTGAGTTTCCAGTTTTTCACTGCCACGAGGATATTCAAATATTACATAAATTCTGCACAATTTTCAAGAAACATGAACTTATTTAGCATCTTGTATCCATATCGATAAATAGAATTGACAGTTACGATTGTCTAATAAAGGGTGATACGGTCAAAATTTGGTCAAGGGAAAACGCGTGTAAATCGGTGAAATCGTTTATTTAAAAAATCAAATTAAATTTCTTTTTCAAGTTCAATTAGTATAAAATTCAGGAAAAATATTCAGTTAGGCTTCCGCTTTTCCAAATCCGAATTGCCGGGCCTTACGCTTGACCCCTGCCATCAGATTTTGTACAGCCACCTTGTCCACCTTCTTCGCCGCAGAAAGCCAGTTTGCCTTGAACTGCTGCTCGTCCTTAGCAGTTTTTTTGGTCTTCTTTAGGTTCCGCTTGACAATAGCCCAGTATTTCTCAATTGGGCGGAGCTCTGGCGTGTTGGGAGGGTTCTTGTCCTTGGGAACCACCTGCACGTTGTTGGCGGCGTACCACTCCATGGCCTTTTTACCGTAATGGCAAGATGCCAAATCCGGCCAAAACAGTACGGAACAACCGTGTTTCTTCAGGAAAGGCAGCAGACGTTTATTCAAACACTCTTTCACGTAAATTTCTTGGTTGACAGTCCCGGAAGCTATGAAAATGCTGCTTTTCAAGCCATAGGTACAGATGGCTTGCCAAACTAGATATTTCTTTGCGAACTTTGACAGTTTCGTGTGCTTGAAAATATCTGCTACCTTTCCCTTCCTTTGCCGTATAAAACTCCTGTCCCGGAAGCTGCTTGTAGTCGGCTTTGACGTAGGTTTCGTCGTCCATTACCACGCAGTCAAACTTCGTCAGCATCGTCGTGTACAGCCTCCGGGATCGCGCTTTGGCCGTCGTATTTTGTTTATCATCGCGATTTGGAGTCACTACCTTCTTGTAAGTCGATAGTCCGGCTCGTTTTTGGCTCGATGCACGGTTGTAGACGATACACCCAGCTTATTTGCGGCATCTCGGAGAGATAGGTTAGGGTTTCGCTTGAAACTACCGGCAACTCTTTTTGTCGTCTCAGCGGCTTCCGGTTTTCGATTTCCCCCCGATCCAGACTTCCTGGCTGTCGACAAACGTTCCTCAAACACTTTAATTACATTTGTAACGGTTGATTTGGCAACTTTTAGCGATTTTGCCAACTTTGCGTGCGAGTAGCTCGGATTTTCGCGATGCGCGAGCAAAATTTTGATACGCTGCTCTTCTTGCTTGGATGGCATTTTGACAACTGAAGAGTGAATTCCAAAATCAAAATAGGAGCAACATTCTACACACACACACCTTCAAAATGAGGGGTGTTCAGGTTTTTTAAATGCAAAATTGAAAGAAATACGTCAAGTTGATATTGACCAAATTTTGACCGTATCGCCCTTTAGTTCATTGCACAGACTGAATATATGAAATATTTGGTGAATTGTAAGAAGGGTTCAGTCTCACCATCGGTGGATTCGTGCGGTTTTTTTAAATTATTTACAGATATCGAGTACCTTGACGGCTCTCAATTTATCCTAGTAAGGCTTGTTCGCGACAAAATCTGAACCGATTAAATTTGGAATAAATCAAATTTGTTCAATCCAAAATGCATTTTTTATTCATTTAATTGTGCATTATTAGTCATCGTAGAGCAAATTACAGTTACTTAATGAGGCTTCACGAAGAAACTACTAACTTTTGAGTTTACTCCAGCCCTTAGGGCCTGTGCAGACTTCTCTGCAACCGATTTAATTGCCTTTGTCCAAGATTTTCGATTTTTTTCTATAGTTCTAGCATGTTGTTTATTTTGAGAGAGTTCTCTCCTCACGAGAGCCCAATACCGCTCGATAGGTCGCAATTCCGGACAGTTAGGTGGATGCGCCTCTGTCGGTACAACATGACATCGAAAACATCTTTGGCGTAGTGACAAGATGCCAAATCAGGCCAGAATAGCGAGGGAGCGTTATGGCTGAGTATGAATGGTAACAATCGCTTCTTTAGGCATTCTTCACGGTATATTTCCTTGTTTACCGTCCCGGTAGTGATGAAGGATTGGCTTGCTCGACCACAGCTACATATTGCCTGCCAAACCAAATATTTTTTGGGAAATTTGGCCTAAAATGATCCTGTACGCCGTTCCGTTGCATGGCAGTATGATAAGACATTCCGGGAAGCTGCTTAAAGTCTTCCAGCAGATAAGTTTCATTGTCCCTTATCACGCCAGAAAACTTCGTCAAATATTCGCGATACAACTTGCGAGGCCGGGTTTTTATGTTTATCATTACGGTTCGGTACAGTTTTCACCTTGCACGACTTCATACCTTGCCGGTGCTTGCACGAAAGTTGGGGACATTTCTATTTGTCTAGCCACAGTGCGCACCGAATGATCTGGTCTCTTCAACAATATTTGCTTCACCTTCGCGTTCAACTGGTGGCTCCTGAGATCAGTTTTTGTTCCGCTCCCAACCTTCCTGGCTGTTGTCAAACGTGCATCGAAAGATTTAAGAACGTTATGGACAGTGCATGCAGGAAAACTAAGCTTTTTTGCAAATTTTCTTACTGACAGATCCGGATTGTTATTACGACCGCACACAATTGCTTTTCGCACTTGCTCATCTTTCGACGCCCTCTGCGATCTAAAAGCATGTAGTATCACCAAAAACTGATTTTATACAATGAACAGACATACGTTCATCAGTCTGCAAAATATTTCACGCGTTGATGAAGTAATTCCAGAGATATACGTATTTAGGGGTGTCCAGCTTTTGTTGCGAACAAGCCTTGGCCGTACACTTAATACTAATTGTTAAAGTTGATTGATTTGAAACTCTTTTGAGTGATAGCTAACTTGCTGCCATGCTTGGAGTATGTTCTAGCTATTATTTAAGAACATAATAGGGCGGAGCACTACTTCGGCATCGAACTCATCTTCGTCAATCATCTCTACAACTCAGCCTTAGTTTACTCAAACGACTTGGTTTTTTGGACATGTATAGCGCCACACACACATTATGCATGCACAAAAGATCAATCCTTTGGCTGGAATACGACTGAATAATAGCGATGACTAATGGAAATGGGTCTGCTGCCGAAGTAGTGCTTCATCCTACCGATGCATAAATTTGTTTTGAAATATAAAAATAATCCCATTGTAATTTACCTGATTATCCTCATCAATTTCAAACGATTAGCAGATCCTCTCAATCTCATCTTCAATCGATGCATACTATACCGAGCACAGATAAACAAATAGATATTAATCAAGGACTGCAAGGCAATCATAACTGCAAATCCATCAGCATTCAAGAGTGCATCCGAAAGTCCATCACACCCCCGGTTGCCCCCTTTTCCAACCCTTTGCATTGCACAATGCACATGTGTAGTGTATACTGGAAACGTTTAAATTTCGATATGAAACATAAATACGAATAAATATACGTACACACAATCGCATCAGAGAGCATGCAGAGTAATAGTAACAGACCCGGACCAATCGAACGCCGGGCCAAAGCGAGACCGAACCAAACGAGAGAGTGAGATAGCTCAATGATTGAGTATTTAATATGTAATGAAAATCAATTCTGTTAATTGTTTCCATATTATATATGCTCGATCGAACGCACGCGTTTGCCACCGATGATGATGATGATGATGTCGATGGGTCGAGAATGAGGCCAGGGGTAAAAGGATGCACGGAGAGGGGACGTCGGTGCCACAGGAAATATTTTGCTTAACATATCACAATAATGGAGTGCATGCAAGTTGTACGTCCTCGTCTGACGTTGTGACATGAAGAAAGACGAATCTTTTATGACAATTTATTCCAATAAAATATAAACCTGTTTTATTATTGAGGTTCTTTTTTTATTCATTTGTCGTCGCTCCTTTTCCCGTGTGTGTAAGCACTTTTTTGATGACTCCCCAAATATGATTTTATGACTGATGATGATGGCCGCTAACGGCAGTATATATTTCGTGCTCTCTCCTGCAGTCCGTTTCGTTTATTTGATTGAGATTTCAAGTTTTCGTAAAAAAATAAATCATTCGGGATGAAGATAAAATGTTTCCTTCCCTCACTCGCCGGCGGTATGGATTTCGGCCGAAGGCTCTGGAAAAGGGAAATTCGGTCCATCAGCCGTCACCATCGTCAACCGAGCTCGAAGCTAGCTAATCGCTGTCAGTTGTGTGTGTGATGAAAATTGGATTTATGGTGAAATGTGTTAATTTTTTTTTGTATTCCGTACAGAGGCTGCGGCTGCCTTCTTTATTGGTGATGGGCGGTGGAATTAAATGGATTAGCAAACGATTCGCGCAACATTGCAATTTGAGATGGGATGCTTCGACGGTTTCAATGCGTCATCGTGCCCGGAAAAGGGCATATGAGTAAATAGACATTTCCATGGAACATATAAAGGGGTGACATTTGGGGTGTTCGTGTATTTGAACGGTAATTATAAGCGTCATTTGGTGCAGGTTGATAATCACCAAGGAAAGAAAATTGCAATTTGTGAAACAAATCAATTACTCAAGTTTGGAGCCGCAACAAGTTTGACGCAGTAATAAATTTATGGTATACGTTATATGAATAAATCAATAAGTCGTATTGAAAACAACCCACATAATTACATAACGTAATTAATTTTCCTACACACTCGCCATGGAATAAAACACTTGACCGACCCTGCCATCGTCCCCAGCGCTAATATGGCAACATTCCAACCCGATTCTACCATCTGCCAGTCACAGGTGCAGAAGCTGTGCATTTTTTTTCCTCCCCCAATGCATCCATTACCTTTACCCTCCACTCACCGACCAACATCAATTTTACACAACATTCAAATTCCTGCCAATTGCCCGAACGTACACTCGGGAGCACATAGTTAGATCCAACCAAATCAAGACTACCCTTCGGGCAATTTGACATTGTATGTGCAGCATTCAGCCTCTTTAATTAAATCTCTAATGGTGTATGTATAAATAAATCGTTTCCAAAACATCATCATCATCATCATGCAAAATATTTCTCGAATCCCGCTCCGCCTGTCCCGCGTGATGACATTTCTGCTGGCAGTAAGGGGCCTGAGGTCTCCTTTTGAAACGCCACTTTTGGGTATGGTGGTGGCGGTGAAAGCCTACCCATCAGGCAATTGAGATTGGAGGGCGAGGGCGAGTGAAAAATAATTAAAAACACACATTTTATAATCTTCGTTTCATTCCATCTTCTAAAGCTACTTGCCGCGCGTCGACAGCCTCCCTGGCCTCATCCATCATGATGATCGTCATCGCTTGGATGCTGCTAACTGCTATCTCGCTGCCGCCCGTCGTCCATCGAGTGATGCTGGTTTGATGGCGGTTGTACTGTCTTCATGTACATTTATCGTTCTGTACTTTTTTTTAACTGTTCGCTCCTGTTTTGTGCTCTAAATGACTGCATTTACGAGTTGCTTTGCCTCCATCTCTCTCTCTCTCCCTACGCCATTTACGATTTCAATGCTTGTCGTCGAGAGCAGAGCATCATCATCGTGAATCCCAATGATTCTATTTAACCGTAATTAACATTTCGGTTTTTGTGTTGTGTTGTATGTGCTTCATGACTTTTTCGCTCGACGTGCTCAATTTTCTGTGACGATTATTACATTTATTTCATTAAATTTAAATTATGTAGGTTGGCATAGTCTGTCAGCCTGCCGGCTAGGTTGTGATGAGTGTGCTTTTGGGTGCGCACATTTTCCATTTATTCGCATTTTTCTGCAATTCTCAGTCATTAACTTGAAGCGCACAGTGGATCCGAGGTTTTGTGTTTAGTGAATTGCATGCGAGCTAATTAATAAAAAATGCCGCGGGGGAAATAGAAGAATATTGTCACGTCATGAGGAGATAATGCTCAGGGTAATTACGAGTGCAGGTCTTTCTGATGATGCTAATTAAAAAAAATAGACGACTGGTGGCAGAACTTTATATTTCGCCAGGGCAGCTATGCTCATGTAGCACAATGATAAGAGATAATTGATTCGGAACCACCGAGTACCGGACAGCAAACGCTTATCTGATGACGGTTGAGATTCAATCGTGAAAACGTGAGCACATTGTTTCTGGTTGATAACATCTGAATTCGTTTACCAACTGAGAGATATTTTGTATCTGAAGTGTTTTCTAAATCAAAAAGAAATAAATGGGCCCCGTCGTTTTGGGTCATTTGTGCTAAATGATTCGCGATTTCGATTGAATTTCGTATATTCACAATGCAATTGTTTGTTGGATGTTGAATATCGAATGTTTGATTTACAAAGATTAATTAACGCAGAATAAGACTTCGTAGAAATTTGCTACCCGAAAAATTAACCGCACTCTGTTAGAAGCATAACAAATTATAAATTATCAGCATGTACAACCGCCCATGGTTGCTACTCCATTTTTGCCCGGGCTGCTGTAATTACACAGAAAACAGATGCTGTTTGGGGCTAACATACATCTTTAATGAGGGCTAATGTTAAACAGTATCAGCGCTGCACAATGTTCGAAAAAACATTATTTCACTGCGAAATTAATTACTCTAAAAGGTGTTACATTTTGGCCACAACATGTCATCTGCGAAATTGGTCAAAATAATGAAATTACATGGCTTAAAAAAAATTTAACGGCACGTTCCAAGTCAGGTATGATTCGGTTTATAAATCCAATCGCCTTGCCACACACTTAGAAAAAATCATGTAAATTTACGTCTGCTTGAATGCACACAAAAGGGGGCCGAGTTAGATACAGCATCTTCCGTTCAAAGACATCAAGGGCGCGTTGGTCCTCCACTAGCAATGTCCCTGTTTCGTGGCCGTAGAGAACTACCGGTCTAATTAATGTCTTGTAGATGTTCAACTTTGTAGTTCGGCGCACTTTGTTCGATCTTAGCGTCCTTCGGAGTCCAAAATAGGCTCGATTTCCAGATTTGTATATCTCTGCTGGTGTCGTTATTTGCGGTCACCAACGAGCCCAGACACACGAATTCGTCTTCTACCTCGATCTGAACTCATGGTAGGAGGCTAACAATTCTGGACCATAATGCTTTCTGGTCATTGGCAGCAAAAGTAGATTTAAGCATTCCCGGATGTATGTATCAGTCATAATTGTCTCTGGCCTTCCATACGGTTTAATATTGATCTCTGACAGATTCCAAGCCCGCGTTTTAACTATTGCAGCCTGCTTTCCACTCCGTTTTGACATCTTATGCTTTTTGAAGATTTTGTGATGGATTTTCGCCTTGGCATGGACGTTACTCTTACAAGTACCTAGCTTTTGCACCATCTCGAACAGAATTGTTTCTTTTATTCGAGAAAACCACCATCTTTCGGTCCATCTTTCGGTCTTTTGGTCCTAGTTTTCGACAGCATTTTGGAGCGTCCGCAAAGCTACAGTCCCCACTAAACTACTAGATGGTATTTCGAACCGCTACGATACTCACACTTTCCAGTTTCGTGAAAGTGAATTATTTGAAATAGAATACTATTTGTGCACAAACTGTTTACGCTTACCTCGCATTTTGATGACCTCGTTGCAGTAATTCAATTCCGAAACACAATTTTGTTTTTTAGGACGAAAACAAGGACACACAAAGAAAATCAGCTGTCTTATTTCATATGGTAACAATGGTACAAAACAGTTTCGTGTAGATATCGTGCTTATACTTTCTGTGCCACCTTTTAATTCCAATAAATGAACTGTTCCGATATTAATGTCATGCTCCTACATATATACGCTACGTTCGACACTGAAAAAATGATAAGTTTTTTCTAGTGGAATTTGCTCGCGTTTACTAAGGATAGTTTTAAAAAGTGTTTTAGTTTTTTTTTTATATTTTATGTTTTACAAAGTGATCAGATGAAGTGTTAGTTGATTTTTTTCTAGTTTTCAATGACAACATAAAAAAAACGTTCTAGTCGTGCGTCTATTTTTTTATTTCAAGTTGGATTTTCATTTTCATTTTGCAGCATTTGGTGGGGCCATAAGAGCGCAAGTCAGTCCAAAGCCGAGGGTGAAGGAGGGGTAATGGCGAACTAGCCTATTCAGACCACATGAACTCCATGGGAAGGAACAAGGATAGGTTAGGGTAGGTGGTGAAGGTATGGCGTTTTGGACCGGTTAAAAATGCTACAGAAAGAAAATCATAAGTCGAGCACTTGACACTGAAGAAGTCTGTAAGTCGCAGACGAAACTGGCCTATTTGTCAAAAGATAAGCCATCTTCAGTGGAATTTAAAGGAATTTGCTCGCGTTTACATGTGATTATTTGGAAAAAAATGTTTCAATGTTTTATTTTTATTTTTGAAAAGTGATCAAATGAGATGTAAATTTGAAATTATCCTTGTTTCCCAATCACAATCGTTCTACTAACAAACTAATTTTTTTTTTAATTGTGATTTAAAAAAAAAGAAGGTGAAAGTGATCAGAAAATCGTCAATTAGCAATTCTGCATTACAATGATATACGGCAAATCCCGAAAAGATAGAGAGTGCCATTCCCTGTAGTTCAGGCTATTTGAGATGCCACTGTAAGTTTCATGTTGTTTTTACGCTGCAAGTTGCTTTATCAAAGTAACATCTCTCTATGATTTGCTATAATTTGAAAGTCGGCTGTCGTATACCGCACATGTTTAAATTATAATTTATGAACAATGAAGGAATTGCCACGCCAATGAAAACTGAACCTCCTGTCGTGTCCCTTAACTACTTAATGTCAGGCGTCTACAAACTGTTTCTAGCCTCGTTTAAGCGTAAATTGAAGCAAAGCCCGACGGTAGCACACCTCTTTTATTCAGAACAAACACACCTATGACAAACCCCAGTGATACTATACTCTGAATTCCTAAAAGGGGCCTCCGCATCCTACAAAACCACAATACTTATGGCCACGGTCTAGAATTCCACTACATAGGAAATTCTATGACACAGTTCAAACTTCCACATCAAATTGAATATTAAATGTTTTCAAAATTTAATAGATCTATCTATGATTAAATTTTTAGTGATTTACGGCCCAACCCGCCAATATCACACTCAACTTTAGTGCCTGTATACATGCGTGCTACGACGCGGCTATTAAACAGCGAGTGTGATATTATCACTACTTTGTGTGGCTGGACCTTTGGTTCTCCCATGAACGGTTCATTAGAGTAAACGGTCATACAATGACATGACCTAGCGACATCTATCATAGATCAGCTATCTCCAATGCATCATTAACATGAGATTAGGCCCTCCCATCAGCGTCCAGGTACAAAATCCAGCCATGGAGAGGGATTATTTTATTTCAAGTTGGATGTATATAAAAACTTTTATTGTAGATACATCAATCAACGACTAATATATTCTGATTCTACAAATACAACAGTTTACTTGAATTATGTGGATTCTGTTTGAAAAAAATCGGAAAAATAATATAAATGTGTCCCTTGGGTGTGATATGAGACGACAATCCACCAACACTTGTACATTCCAAGATCGTCAGACTGACTCCTTCAGACGACTTCACTCGATCCATCGTTGCTTTGATCAACCGCGTCAGTTTCTCCAGAAATCCATATTCGTGCATAATCTTCCATAACTGGTCTCGATCGATTGCATCATAAGCTGATTTGAAATCGATGAAAAGATGATGTGTGCGCACGTTATATTCACGACATTTCTGCAGCACTTGCAGAATAGCGAAAATCTGGTCCGTAGTAGCGTGGGCAACCAGGAACCCCGCTTGCCCCACGAACTCCTTTGCAATTGGTGATATGCTTCATACAATTTGGTAGCATAAAATTTGGTAGCGTGATTGCACGATAATTGCAGCAATCCAGCTTGTCACCCTATTTATAGACGGGACACACTATTCCTTCCATCCAATCCTCCGGTAAACATTCCTCCTCCCAAATATTGGTAATTACCCAGTGCAGCGCCCTGGCCAGTGGTTCACCACCGTATTTCAATAGCTAACTCCAGCAGCTTTGTTGTTTTTCAACCGACCAATTTCCTCCTCAACTTCCTGCAGGGTTGGGGTCGGGATCCTGTCATCTTCTGCACTTGTTCCTAGGTTTATTACCGTGCCACTTTCGTTCGCTGTAATATTGCTGCTCAGGTGCTCGGTGAAGTACTGCTTCCACCTTTCAATCACCTCACACTCCCCTCTGAGAATGTGACGCCCAGGTCTTTGCATATATCGGCTTGTGGTACGTAGCCTTTGTGCGAGCTGTTCAACTTCGTTTCACGATCTCGATCTTCTATCTGGCGCTGTGAATGTCTTTGCGGGGGAAGAAGATACTTCGGACTGAACAACGAGAGAGCGCAAAGTGTTCACATTGTTGGCCGTTATCATTCGATGCGGTATGCAGGCTGTTGACCCTATTACCGGTCTGTACATTGCCTGCCGTCCTACCTGAGCATTCATGTCGCCAATCAAATTATTCTTACAATGTTATGCGAATACCAAATTAAGGTGAAACAATACTAAAATAGTACCTCTCAGGTATTCTCAGGTATCCAAAATAACAAGTTTTGTTATTCGAGAGCTATTTTGCCAACAATTCTTTATTTATTTGGTATATTGTTGGGGTATTTTACCTCTTAATCTGAGCTCTTTAATACCAAAATAAGGTATTCATAAGTTGTTGTATCCAGTTCGGAGATCCATGTCTTATTTTCACCTGCTACGGTTCTTTTTCCATGCATGTTTCCTTTTCTGCTAATTCACATTTTGCTCTATATCTTTGTAGATATTATTGACGTGTAAACCCGACAATGTTGAAAATGACTAAATGCTTTTTAGGACGCTGAAGCAGAAGATGATTAACATTATTGATCAAATTTTCTGAAACATGGTTAACAATCAAATGACCTCAACAAAATATACTAAATATTAAATAACATACAATGGAGAAAAAAGAGGGACCATCAGCGCACCCAAGTGAAACGATTTGGATAGGGAGCACGGGACTGCCTCCTCTTTATTGTTAACATTTCGCTGAACGAGGTCGGCCTCTTCGACCCCATGTATTAAGTTTATTCTGTGTGAACTGTTTTTGGAAGGAGATTCTCTTCTCTATATTCGCGAGTTTTGCGTAAGTGTCTCTGCTTATGGGCATGGCTAAACGTTTTTGGTCCTTCATACAGAAGCTTGATGACACAGACAACAATAGAATCCTGATCAAATCGTTTTTCAGAGTATTTCACTTATATGGAAAGTAACCTTGATATAATAGATGGTAGCATCAAATCATCATCATCATCATCAAACCCACCAGTATTACACCTGATGTTAGTGCCTTTATATTAACGTTCTAAAACTTAAATAACGTTAGAAACTTAAAACACCGAAAATAAGGTGTAGCTTTTAATGTATGTATCCCTCCCCGAGCAAAGGATTATACCATATTGATTACAAATTCTAATACCAGGTTATCACAGTTGGATAACTGAGTATGTAATTATTGAGACAGAATTAACAGCCAAAATAACAAATCACAAATAGTATTTTAATATTGATAACATTTGATAACAAAATTACCGTATGTTGATAATTTTTTTTTTAGCCATAACAGTTGAAATCAAAATACCAGGTATCATTTGTTACTTAGATAATATCAGTTTGTTATTTTCCTTTGCTAGGGTCGCAACTGTGCCCCTTCGGTACATGTACCCCTTTCATCGATTGTTTTGTTCCTTATTACTCATTCTAAGAAGAGCTTCATGGTTTTCCATGGAAAATTCTCGCCTTAACAATAATCTGATCTGAATGAATCTTAAAAAAAAAAAACAAAATGATTTATGCTCAAATCTACAGCCAAGTTTTGTATGATGAGTCATACTCAAATACAAGGTGTATTTTATAGTGATATCCGAAGTTTTTTTAATAACTTGACAACCAGATGACGATCGCCACGTTCAACGCAACGTATCGTGCCCTGAATGCCTCTACCCCGAGGACTATTCTTACTTAGGTGGCAAAATGTAATGCCACAGGATCACCGCCATCCACTGTCCATCCGTCGGAGCACTTACCCGACGGAGTATGGAGGCAATGGCAGGCGTAAGTGCTGACGTGAAACATTCTTCCCATCCACCAGTAATAGTCCAACTAACTCAAAACAATTAAAAGTTAGAAGGAAATGCACGCTCATCACAATGAGGCCCTAAGAGGGGATGGTAATGTTTGTTAGAAATAAAAGATATGAAGAGAAAGTGTTGATAGTACCTTCAGTGCACGGCAGGTTTTTGAAAATAGAACAGAAATATTGAAAATCGATCGAAGGACTTGGCTATATCAGTACTCGAACCAGACACGTATGGTTCGAGTACTGCTATATCCAAGCAAATCGCTCAATTTTCAAAAACCTGTCGTACACTGAAGGAACTATCAACACTTTCTCTTCGTATCTTCCATTTCTAGCAAACATTACTGACCATGGTGGTGAGGGTACATTTCCTTCTATACCATAATCGTTATTCCACGTACGGAGAATGCAAACATAACAATTATAGAGTTTAAAGTTAGTTTAACTTGATTCTAATTCGTTGAAAGAGGCGGCGGTCGAAAACAAACATTTCATTTTTTTACAGAACAAAAAAATTGGCTCCTTCGCACGGCAAACAACGATGGTCTCTTCAGTCAAATGTTAAGAAAAAATAGAGTAGAAAGGTAACAATGGCGGTCAAATTTTCGATTAATGACTGATTGAAAAATGGACTATGTTATACACCAAATAAAGAACAACGCCGTCTAGCTTTAGAAAATATTCATTCTCGTAAAGCATATCAGGGGTGTAAATAGAAAACCACCGTTTTCCAATAGATAGCACCACCAGTAAATATAAGTGAACAATGTCGAATCAAAAACGCCTCATTGTTAGACTAGGCATCTGTCAACAACTCCGCTTCTTTGCACTTGTTTATTTTTGGTGCGCCCAAAAATGTCAAAATGTGAGCCAAATAAGCGTCATTTGCGGTTAGTTTTGCTTTTTGCTTTTCATTCGAAAAAATCTGCGGCTGAAGCGCATCGTATGATTGCTGTAGCTTATAATGAGGCTGCAATTAGCGAAAGAACGTGTCCTGAATGGGTTCAACGCTTCAAAAGTGATGATTTCAGCGTAGAAGACAAGCAACGTCCCGGACCGATGAAAGAGTATGTGAAAAAGTAAAGCCACAATACTAACAAAGACATGACACGATCATTTTGCTGTATGACACATCCGCCGTATTTTCCAGACACACCTTTTCCGATCGATGACGCATGGACTGGCCGAGCAGCGCTTCCGTTATCACGAAGAGGCCAAAAACTGGGTAGATTTATGGATCGCTTCGAAAGATAAGCAGTTTTTTTCAACACGGCATCCGCATGCTACCAAACAGATAGAATAAAGGTGTGGCTATCGATGGTCAATACTTTCAAGAATAAATACACTCAGTAGCAAAAAAAAAGCCGAGCAAAATTTTGTTTGCAAAAAACTCCATGTTTAACCTCCTGTAACTTTGTCAATTATCAATATTTTTGACTGAAAATTTAATAACATTATAAACAATGTATAAACCTCATGTGTTCAAAATTACACGTTGATGAAAGTTATAAATTGAAAGTTATCATAACATATGTGAAAAAGTCATTTTCGGACAAAGCAATTTAAAAAATCCGTATTTCTGTGAAAAATTTAGGTATTATTTTTTGTATATTTTCTATAAGGATGCCTAAAGCTGTGCGACATACGATTTAATTGAATCTCGCACCAAACGTACAAACCATATCATTAAGAGCATGAAATGTTGATTAGTTGGGATGATCTCTGAACTGTATTTCTTAATTGTTCATGAATGCATGTTACGGTAAATCAATTTTAGCGATTTGAACATTATTAAGTGGAGACTTTCCAATTTGTCCTCAAATTATAGAGCTTGATTTGGATATAATATTTCATTTGGAACTTGCATGATGAGGTAAGTGCATGAAACTTATATCCTCAGGTTTGTCCATAAACTTTAAGATCTATTAGTAAAGCTTGTAATTTGTGAATTTATAGTCTATAAAATACCTATCAATAAAAAACATAGTTCACAATGAAACATTTTCCTCAACGAACAATCAGTCCAACCAATTAAATTGATTGAATTACATCCACTTATGGGCATTCCACCAGCATATCTATACTTCCGCAAACAATCAATCAATTGTCACCAAATTGATTCATTTCACCGAATGTCCCCGTCATTGTCTCGTCGTTAGCATTTTGACCCAGCAAACTCCAAAGTCATCCCATAGTGTGATTGGCTCCTGTTTGCACCCCACTAGCGATAAATTATGATGCCTATGATTCGGCAAGTCCCTTCCCTGAAGTGACGAAAATTCGACGTGAATCTCCCTACCATTGATAATTGAACAAAGTTCAAATGGTCTTAAAATCTGGTACGGCACACGGCGTTAATTAACCGTTCAGGTTCTACTTGTTGAACCGATCGCGCAGACTCGCTGACAAATATCGTCAATCCGGTCGGTGCGCGAGTTCGCTGAATAGCTCCGCCCGCCGACTGAAACCAAAAGCGCGGCGCAAATCGGCCGTGATTACTCGCGAGAAAAAGAGCGAGCTAGAGAGAAAGACACACGCCCATCGTCACAGCAGCGAGCGAAGGCGCAAAGCCAAGAATCTTCGTGCGCGCGGTTAAACGAAATAAAGATGAACAATCATCGTCATCGACGGTGTCGTCGTGATCATCAGCGTTCACGGCTGTCTGTATTTTTTTTTGTAACCATACTCGTTCGAATGAAAATACACCGAAAAATGTTGTACTCTAATTAAGGCAATTAAGTAATTGGTCTGTACATGAAAATTGTTCGCTTACGTGTTTGTCCTTTTTGAGCTTCCTTTCGCTCGTTTCTTCAGTGCAACGCAGCGATTCTGGCGGGGTATCCGACGAATTGGGGAATCATCGTCCTGTGGGGTTCACACGTGATTTCACTCGGTAACAGTTATTAATAATTATTCATATAGCACTATCCGTTCGCACACAATTAACACACACGATTGGGGTCGTAAAATGCCTTGCTGAAGCCAAATAGTAAAAACACATAAAAATTACTGTTGCGAAATTAATATTTCTCTCCACATCGCATGCCGTAGGGGTGATATAAAATATAACCGTAATCGATAACCACTGCCAACAACAGCTTCACACACTCAGCAATTACTCCCTGCTTTCCGCTGGCTAAATAATAAAGTGTCACTGAGCATCATAAAACGCGGGTTGGCAGGCACCACTCCACTCGTCGTTGACTGGCTCGATACTGAACGAGGCGTCGGTGATGGTCTGTTTTGTTCCAAACCACTGCGGCGCGCCGTTTGCCTTGCTGCTCGTTGATGCAGATGATGATGATAATCGACACACAACAGTACACCAGATATTATCCAATTTATCATAAAATCACCCACTCTGAGAGCGCGCGCGACAAACGATGTGAAAACTTATGCTCCGTGCTCCTTGCTCGCTGTCTGTGATGCTGCTGCTGCTGCTACTGCTGCTACTGCTGCCTTCACGCAGTTACACCTCTTCTTTCACATTAACCGATCGGTTTCAACTTCGAGTGTGTACACAAAAAACATCAACTGACTGACTCCCTATGAACTATACACATGGGCAGCATGGCAGCGCATTAGATGGATTGGAAAGACTCAACGCCCGCTCGACACAACAGAGATCACTCAAAAAGTGCCGTCGAAAATCATCATCGTCGTCGTCGTCGTCGTCGTTATCGAAATCGTGTGTGAGGAAAAGTAAGAAATAACCATATACTAAATCGACGCTTTCAGCTCACCCATCAACCCACCCACCAACCAACCGGCCCAACCGTTACCCTGCCCTAGTGTGCACACAAAGTCGTTAACTATGCTGCCGCTGCTGCTGCTAAATGGTTCACTTCTACTACCGCGTACTGACTGACTGCCCGGCTCCGCTAAATCCACAAAGCCAGTAGAGGTAATAGCAGCAATATCAGCACCATCACTAATAGCATCAACGGCAATAATAAGCAATAATAATATCTATATCAATGGATGGATGACGATAAACGTTTTCCGCCTGATGTTGCTTGCTTGCGCCGACGACTGCCGATTGTGCGGGGCACGGAACCGGCGGCATTGATCGCAAGAAAGGCGTTCAGGATGCGAGTGGATGGAAGGAGAAATTATGGCTCGGTGAAGCGATTTGGAGCGGTTGTCTTTCAGTGGCGTTACGTGAATTTCAAACATGATTTTGCACTTATAGAACTACACAAATCATTCACTCGGATGAAATCTAACCTCTCCCTTAACTTCTCGCAATCTCATAAGAGCGAAAGTAATGAGAAGAAGAGAGCACGATGTAGTTTTCTGCTCAGGACATCATAGTCAAGATTACGCAAGAATATCTAGCAATCCCATAAGAGTGAAAATGAGGAGAAGGAAATAGGGCACTCTAAATCCCTGCTCAGGACATCGTAGTCAAGATCATGCGAGAGTATTTTATGGATTTTTTTAAGGTACACGGCCAGCCGTTTTAACTCAGTTATGAGTCGTGTTTGACTCATTTTCGTCAAAAGGTGAGTCACTCAAATTTGAGTAAATGTAGCTGGGATTAAGTAGTCAACATATCAAAAACATCCATCTGATTTGAGTCGAAATTTTTGATTTGTCGACTTGTCAATCCCAGTTACATTACTTAAATTTGAGTGACTCCACTGATGACGAACGACTCAAAATTGAGTGAAATTGGCTGACTACGTTTGAATTTTCAATACTGAGGTACACGTTGCGAGCCCGAAAAGTTAGTGTCTTTAAATATGATTAGATTTTGAACATTAATAAATCAGTTATTTTACGATCGATTTCCAAAAATGTTGCACCAATCGATCGGGGTATCCAATACGCGTCGATTCCTATACTTGTTATTTTTAACACTGTTCTATTGAAAAATAAATAAATGTGAAGCGCCATCAGAATAAGAATCCACCAATGACGTGCTTCTACTAAACCGTTATTTCTCACCACGGAGGACAGAGTCTTAGACATACTGGTTCGTCTGTGCCTTGTCGTCTTATTTGGCATGTACGCAAGAGCGACACTCACATCGTCATCATTCGACGTCTGACTGCAGTTTGCTCTTGAAGTCTGCCTCAGTAAGATTTTTGTGCGTGTCGCACCGTTCACCACGAGGTTCCATCGGCCCTTTTCGATGCTACCACAATGTCAAGAAAAGAATCAATTTTCCAGCACAAAATAATTAAAGAGGCAACATCAAAAAAATAATTAAAGAGGCACATGTCCTTATAAGCATAAAAGTCTCATAGAGCATGAGCCAACTATGCGTATAATGACAGTCAACTTTTTGTAATAATAAACTGAATTCGTAGATTTTAATTTGTTTAATGTTTAATGTTTAACACATTTAAGAAGTAAAGGGTGCTTTATGGCATAGTCGGTTAAACGTCGTTTTTACCAATCCGTAGATCAAGGGTTCGATTCCCGGTACATTCAAATGCCTTTTAGGGTGAATAGTGAACAGTGACAGTGCTGCAAATTGTCATTTCAACTCAATGCAATTCTTTAAAATAAAAATAAAAATAATAAAATTTCACGTAGGATTCATCATCCATAATATCGCATGCCGATTTTCCACACAGCAGTTTATCGTATAATTTACAGGTCCTTCGTTTGACAAATGCTGTTTGTTTTTCACTTCGTTTTGGCTTCTTCTGCTTCTTAGCCCATTTCGTTTCTTTGCTCGGTCGACGTTACCCTTCGAAATTTCCAGCTTTTTGACCACATCTCGCACGGAAGCACCCTTATTTCGGGCGAAAGCTTGCGTGATTTTCCAGTCCCGGTTTTGGCCCACAGGGCCCGGTTTACGTCTAGATTTTTTTCTTTTTCTAAAAGGAAGACTTTTCACCATACTTCCGCATTGCGTTACGAATTGATCCGATGCTCACACCTTCCATTTTCGCCAATTGGCTAAGTGAAACACTGGAGAAAGACCACCATTTGTGCACAATCTGTTTGCGTTTTATCAGAGAAATACTTCGCATTTTCATAAAAAGAAAATGTAACGGCACTTGGGACTCACAGAGTTATAGATTAAAATGTAAACAATGATACAAAGTAAACGTTTAAACTGTTAAAACGTCATCTGGAAACAACAGTGGCACATCAAAATCGTGCTTAGACTTTCTGGTATCATTTGAATAGTAATATTCATTTTAACAATATTCATATGATTATCAGCCTTTTGATGAAACATTTAGCGCAATGTACTTTTGAAATACGTTGTAGAATTTGTCAAGGGCTACAGTTTCATCATACGACATGTTCATAAATTCCCCTAGTAGCACGCATGTTGCATGTTTAGTTGAGAGAGCATATATGTGCCTTTGTTAGTTATAATCAAGTTGCTGCAACTAATTATGACTGCGGTGTGCTGCTTGGGTCGGCTTATGAAAAAAAATACCGGTATAATATAATCAACTGGATCAAGGTGCCTATTTACAGCACTAGTCATTTTGCTTGCCCCACGCTATACGATTGGATGTTTTGGAATGGCAAAGAAAGCACTCAATTATGAATTGTGATGTGGTCCGTAAAGGAGCAGCTACAAAGCAACATTAAGCTGGAGGCGGCTGGGTTCGATTACCGGTCTGGTCTAGTAATTTTTTGTTAAGGAAAATTTCTCGACTCCCAGGGCATAGGTTATGATTGTACTTGCCGCAAAACCATACTAATGCAAAAATGGTACCCGGCATCGAAGGCTCTCAATTAATAACTGTGGATGTGCATTTAGAACACTAAGTTGAGAGCAAGCAATAAGCAAATTGTGAAAGCAATACGCTTGAAATGCTAAATAAGGAGGATGTGCTTCGAAGAGCGCTAAATGCGAACGGTGAAAACAAATTTATAAAACATAGCTGTATTACCACAAGCGATTTGTAATTTAAAAAAAAACATTGTTAGCGATAACGCAATGCAAGAAAAGTAAGTTTTGACAGCCTGATAATCTCTATTAGTTACCCGTAAGAATTGAATCTGGAGTTATTTTTATTTTAAACTATTTGTATTAAGTTCTACCATTTCTTTAAATATAACACTTATCAATGTAAATCCGTTTCATAACAGCAAATTATCTTAAAATGTTGAGCATTAAATAATTAGCAAAACCGTGAAAATCTATTAAAGCCTGTCTTTGTTAAATTTCGGACACTAAGATAATGTCAGTAGACAAAATCTAGACATAAACCCGTTTTTTCAGTCTAATAGAGTCTAAATGCTAATCTTTCTTTCACAATAAATCTCGAACGAACAGATTCTGTACAGTATCCTCAGATACACTAGCGGTTCTCAACCTTGTCTTAAAATCGTCGATTCCATGTGCTTTCTTTTTAGTTTTAAAGAGTTTCCGCTTAACCAGAGCTCAGTATTTTTCTATCGGGCGAAGTTCTGGACAGTTAGGCGGATTGACTATTTATGGCACGTATTAAACCTCTTGTGCCTTATACCATTCCAGGGTGGATTTTGCATAATAACAAGATGTAAATCAGACAAAAACAGAGCTGGAAAGCCGTGGCTTCTTATGCACGGCCGTAACCGCATATGCAGATATTCTTACTCGTACACATCCTTGTCGAAGGGGACGACCCTGGCGTAGCCCCGAATTCGAATCTCGCTGACGGACAAGTTATAAAAATACCCACAAGAGGTATTCGAGTAACTACGACGGGAAATATATTAGACCGAGGCTGAAAATTTCGATGAGAAAGAAAAATAAATATCATTGCCGATCGAGACTAATATTTTGGATTTTCGACCACAAATACATTTGGCCTGCCAAACCAAATACTTCTTGGTACTAAATTTCGACACCTTCTTTGTCCGTATATACGCGACAACGGCGTTTCTTTGCATTGTGGTATAAAAAGGTAAACCCGGACGCTTTTACAATTCTTCGAAATTCACGAAATTTATTTTGTGCATTGTACAAAAAGGTGTAATGATAGCATTTCACCAGATGACAAGCAATATAAGTTTCATTCAATTAATGAGACATGTGTTGTTCTATGTTTAAAATCCATGTACACAAAGGTTTTTTTTTAGCACGGGGGATACGGCCCACATTTAGTATGGAACCGTGCAAAAAAAATACTAAATAGAGTTGATAAATTCACATGCTTAAACATTTTTTATTGCTTCGATTTTTTTTGTATGCGTTACCTTTCTAAGCAATGGTCAAAAAACATTTTTTTAAATTTTGAGTATTTACACCAAAAATGTGATTTTTTTTGAAAAACTGCCATATGATTACTTTTGGCCCAAAACGTAAAATGTGATTTGAATCAGGTCGATAAGTTGTTCCGTTCTGGAGTTATCGCCGAAAACAACCTGTGTAAAAAAAACCGTGCAAAAAAAAACCTTAGTGTATACGAATGAGAGAAAGCTAATGGACGAAAAAAAATGTCAGCGTAAGCTCCATTCAAGAGTTACGATTTTTGACGTACAATTTAAATTTAAAACACTACAATTTAAAAAAACCCTATTGCGATCGTCACGAAAGGCGGTCACGTTTTGAGCGATAATATCTCAGAGATAAAATACCCGAGGATAATACCTTAATAAATGTTCCCACAATGTCATGCAAAATTGAGGTAAAACGATACCAAAATAGTAGCTCTCAGGTTTTCTCAGGTATCCGAAATAACCAGTATTGTTATTCGAGAGATATTTTGCGTGCAATCCTTAGGTATTTTACCTGAGCACTCAAATACAAAGTTCAGTTATCAAGATCAAAATTAGGTATTCATATGTTATTTTCTTCTGCTCGGGATGTTTTATAATGTCGTTGTGCAGAGTAAATTTACTAAATGTCTAGTATTTTCCTATCACAGACTTTAAATATCAGTAGGGGAGATCTCAGAGATCTCAACGGGTACACCTTCGCAAAATGCTTCATTTGCTCGACAGTCTTAGAGCCAGCGATGCCAATGCTCCTGATTTTTCAGGATTTTCCAGACTTTTTAGCATTTTGCCTGAAATCCTGACAGGCACCAATTTTATCCAGATTTTGATTAAACATCCTGATTTTTCCTGATTTTCGTAATTTTTATCAATCTATATTAATTTTAATCGAAATAAATAAATAGAATGGAACTGCTCTGGAATGGAATTGTCAAAAATCATTCAATCAAAAATCTATTCTGACCCGCTTTTCTACCACAAAGATACAAGACATCTTAAACTTCGCACTTTACTTTTTTAGTTCTTTATATCACTCTCTCGCAGGTTAAGTTTTCGCAAAATCAAAATACAACTTTATCATTTATGAAACTGAAAGAGATTAATACATGTTATGTAAGCTTTTTGGTTTTTAATAAACAGTATTTTTATTAATATCAGTTTTTTCACACAAAATGACAATCCTGATTTTATCCTGATTTTTATTTCGTATACTTCTTGACTTTGTAAAAATATACTTGGCAACGCTGCTTGGAGCTGTTCAGAACGACAATGAACCAGCATTGAATTAGCAACTGGTGGTGACAAGTACCCTGGAGGGTGCTCTAGTGAGCAACCATTGTCCAGATAGCTCTATTGCCTTTGGCTTGGCAACCGTTGCTAGGCGTCCGTTGGTTATGCAGCCGATTAGCTGGTTAACCTAGGAAACACAAACGAAATAAGTGTTATCTAGTTGGCAGCCATCTTGCGGTTCTAGAGTGGTATAAACGGTATAAGCCAGCCACGATCATCATCACTTATGTGTGTAGAAAATGCATATACAAGCAACTTCGTGATCGCATGAACAGTCACTAGCAATTTCAATTATCTGCTAACATCTGTTGCAAATATGAAGCTAGTATTGCTGGCAAATGAATTGTCGCACAATATTATTAACGATGTGAATGGGCCAAACAACAGGTCCGAAGAAGACCGATCAAACATAGGCCATTTATAATCCGTCCTTTTCAAGACGACCAATTTGATTTCCCCAGCTAAAGCGTTTGTTTGGATTGGAATACAAATTTATAACAAAGCGTTCCAGTGGCAAAAACAGTTCCAGCTTTCCATTCGCCGCATACTATAAATCTTTTGTATAATTTCAAACACGGCTCGAAAATTTAAATAGTCTCTTTATTATTCCGAAGTGCAAATTTAAGGCAAGTTTATGGCAAGAGCAGTATGCCAAATCCAAATTTCACAAATGGCGAGCGTCACAAAATTTTGAAACAAACATTCATTACACATTACTACGTAGTTCTCACCTTTGCGTACAACCTCATTGGGCTGTCCCTTGTATTTTTTTTTAATAGGTTATGTTTGGGTATACCAAAAATTTACAACTAGTGTTTTACAGGAACACTGGCAATAAAATTTATTTACATTGTTTTATAAGTCCTTATAACTCTATTTGTGGAAAAAAAATCCATAAAAACCTGACACGCATTTTGTCATATAATAAAGGAAATCCCTTAAAGACGATATTGGTTAGTCTTGTCAATTCCTACCAGATTTTCAAATTCGAGTGACGGCACGTCAAGAAAGCTAAACCATGAGATTATGTTATCATAAAGAATTCTACACTCAAAACGGAGTAACTTCAATTCACCCGTACTGCAGATCCTGTAATATTTAGTTTAATGTTCCAGTGCTTTTATCTGCTCTGAAGGAAGTACCATTCAATCAAGAAACATACACATCCATGTCAAAAGTATTATCAATCGATCCACACGAACAATGATTTGCGGTGAGAATACTTCCCATCCTATTAATTATACTCCGGACAATCAAAACATACAGATGAATCATACCTCGTTCCCATCTTTGCGGCAAGAACCCATTTCGGTGACGAGAATAATCCATTTCCTAAACTCATTACTTATTCAAAAACACTCTCCACAGAAGCTCTTCTCTTCTTGCAACTGGGTCACCACCATGGCAAACACATTAGCCACTTTTGCGACTGCCAACGGCTGTAGCGACCGGTGATCTATTTGTTTCGAAGGAATATGCAGAGAAAGGGGCAGCAGCAGCAGCAACAGACGCGCGGAGGCAGCAAAGAACACACTCAATTAGACGTACGACGACGACGATGATGATGATGACGATGACGATGGTCGAACGCGAGCGCGCGAACGGGTGCAAAGCAAGGAACGCGCGGTGGGTGGTAGTGCTAAGAGGATGCCGGTGGTGGCTATTTGGCAGCAGCGACCCGGCACAGGATGAACAAGAATAACACGACTTCAAAACTCGAGAAATATAATTGAAATAAACACACCGTACATCGAGCGGTTAGGTCACGGAGGCAGGCAGGTTAGCCGGTGGGAGAGAAAGTACAAAATCTCTCGTCGAGTACACTCACTTTAGTCCGCCGATTCCGATTCCGACGACGAACTGTGTGCAGGCACAGCACACCTTCTTGTTATGTTCAGCGCTAAGTACTAGGCTATATTCTCTTGGCGGGAGACAACGATGAGGCCTTGTTCCAGTGCCGTTGCAGCAGCAGCAGCAGTAGCAATTCTAACAACCCCAGAAAGCACTCAATGTCAATTTATCGGCTATTATCGTTGTTGAGGAGCAACTGAAACTTACTCGCTTCTTCCCTCACTGCCAGGTTTCGAACCGAAATCACGAACGAAAAACGAACCGAAGGAAGAGTCGTTCTTGGCCTTTGCTGCTCGGAGTGATGTCAATTTACAACTGAAACCATTTGTCTCTGATTTTCGCTCTACTCCCATCAGTGGCGGTGACGGCGGTTGCTGAGCGGTGGCCTCCGAGCCAGAGCAGAGTGGAGAAACAAACACTCATCACAAACAGTAAAAGTTAATCGACTCCCGCAACAACACAAAACGGCGACACTAATGGAGCGTAGAATTACAAACACATGATTTTATTATTATTATGTGCGCGCTCTCGCTCTACCCGATTGACTGCCAACATTTTTCGAATAGCATCATCAGAGTGATACACAATTCATACGTTTGGCTGAGAAGGGCGGGAGGCGGGAGGTTGGAGGTTAATTTGTTAGGGTGAGTTTCCATGGAGAAAGGGGTCTCCGAAGCAACGGGAACGGAAAGGGCGAAGAGGATATATTAGCAAAGCAAGCAAGCGCTCGTTTAAATGGTTTTGTATTATCCGTCCTGCTCCAGCGCACGTGGCAGATTATGAATGTTGTTACAGGAGACAACGAGGATGTTTGGGATCACATACAGTATGGTATCTTGAGCGGTTTGGTGCTGTTATTGCTCCGACTCAGCAAGCATTTCCATCATCGCTGTGTGGGTGTGTGGCACCGTGAATGAAAATTGTGTGGTGCATGGGCAATCAAGAGATCGTTACGCTTGTGGACGAGACACGGTGGGATGGGTGGGATGCAGAAGGATACGGCTCAGAATAGAACGAAACGGGTGCATTGGTCGAGAAAGAGATGGCAATTGAGTGAAGATGAATGATAGAGAAGAGAGAAAATTGGAAAAACGATTTAATTTGAATGTCTCTACTTAAGTGGTTGCTGGGGTTGTTCTTCGGATGGAAAATGTGTAGCGAGTGCATATCAATGGGAGTTGATGACACTTGAAAAATTAGCAATTAAGTGACACCGTATATAAATACAAACATTCCAATACTTACGAGGATGCAAATTAAAGCAACAATTCCATCACGGAGCCACCCCACGTTCGCACATAAATTTCCTTTATCTCCACTCGCCGACCCCGAAACATCGTTTTGGTACAAGCGCTTCTGGTGATCTCTGCTACATATTCTATTATATGCGATTACCACGACCGCGCGCGCCACCGAGCTAGTTAGTCCCTACTTCTGTGTGGCAGGCAGTAGCAGTATCTGGGTAGGACCAGCGCGGGGCGACGACCGTCATCATCGTCAGCAGGACGGAGTGTACGTCGCTCGCTAGTTAGTACACATTTCATACAGCATCAGTGGCAGGCAATAACACACAGTGAGAGAAAGACTGCCGGACGAAGGTAGGCCAGACAGGATGGATGTTGTGTTGTGTTGTGCTGTGCAGGGGTTATGCCTTTTGATGATGATGCTTTAATTCACTTGTTTGCTGCGACTCTTGGTATTCTCTTTTTCTCTCTCTCTCGTTTACTCTCCCGGAGGATTAGATATTTTCGTTCTCGTTCGCACTCCCCTCATCACTTTTCCATTCCATCACAGCAGCTCACAACTCGGGTTATTATATGCTCCTTCGGGGACCACTTTCGGCACACACACACGCGCTCTCCTCTCGGCTTCTTGCTCATTTAAATGCAAGCGCTTTTGAACCGAAGGGAAATTATATGGTAGTTAGGGCAATACAAATAAATACTGTATCCATCATAAGTTAGGCGTTCAGAGGATGATGGGAAAAAATTGTTGAAGAAATCATTAATTAGTCTAAATGGGTGTTTATGCCCCCAGCCCGGCATCTCATGTGTACTTCTGCTCTGGGTGGGATCAAGATCATTGGAAGTGGAAGCTGGTGGCATGGCATGGCATGCAGACGGGCGGACGTCGTTTAGAGACGATTCATAGCAACCAAACCGAGAGAAGTATGATTGCTAACGAGGGGAAGCGTGCTGTGTGAGTGTATCTCTTCATCATCATCACTGACATGACTCTACTAGGGCGCAATCCCGCAATCGAAAATAGATTCATACAGCAAATGTGCGAGAAGAAGCGGCAATTAAATCAAACGAAGAGTCCTAGAAGAATTATATCTATGATGTACACTGTAAAATGAAAGTAATGCGGTTATGCTTGCACATCAGATTTTATTACGGCTTGCTGTTGGAGCGGATGAAGCTCAGAACTTTGGCCAGCTGGGCTGGAACCTGGGGACCCTGTGGGTGATATCCGAAGGCATCGGCAACGTAGGTGATCTCGACATTTTCTCCTTCCGGGGACTTGTATTTGTAGAATCCTTTGACATTGTTGGCATCTCCTTCCGCACGGACCATAGTTCCATCATCGAGTTCATAGTTGTGCTTGAAAGTGCCATCGGGACTGATATCCAGCTCCTGGTTCTTAACCATCACATCCGGTCGAGCCGATGCGACGGCAACGAGAAGGGCCAAGACAATCTGTGGACACAAGGATTATTGAAGTGCAACTCAAGACTCAACCAGTGCAACTGTAACTTACCAGAAATTTCATTTTGAAATTGGTTGGATGTGTACCGGGATCAACTAGGACAAGTCTGGACGAATCAGTGCCGAATTCGAAGTGAACTGACCGAGACAAGTTGTCTGCATCTTTATATATCCCTCAACCCAGAGCCTTCGCTTGCTCATCAGCCAGGACTTCTTCTGCGCCTTGTTCTTGCCGTGTGCAAACGTTGCAAGAACACCTGAGTTCCCGATTAGACCACCGTTGTGATATAACAAGTTCTTAGTGGGATCGTTAGTCTCCGCTTGGATTGGTTCCGGACCGGTATTGAAATTAGAAAAAGTTCACCACAATTTGCATAAATTTCCGATGACAATATTTTATGAGCTTGACTGGTGTTTGCCAAAGCCAAGTCGATCTGCAATCACCCACGGTCGGCCGTCCGTGTGATGTTGGGGGTATTATGAACGACGGAATTAGGATAATGAAAGGAAAAGCAGAATCCTTAGCAGAGTTGTACGGCTTTTTGAGAATGATTGGAAACATTTTGCGTGAGCTAGGTGAAAATCAATTGATTTTCCGCAAAAGATATTGGAGAATTTTTCTTTCTTTTTTTTAATTGGGTTTGGCTCTATAACTTGTATAGAGCCAAACTTGTAATTTGTATTATTACTGTATATCGTCTTGTAAGATCCTTTTTTCCACATTCAACTCCTAGATGCATTCTCCCAACTCATCGAAACCATAGAACAGTGGCTATAGAAATCAACTTATTCATTTGAATTGATAAGGCAAACAGAGATTACATATACCCAAATGATTCTCACTAGTTAAAGTTAATTTTTATTGATGACTAGCCAAAAAATGAAAATAAATGATTAAGTCTGAAGGTATACAAAACTCGCCAATAAGTTGAAAAACTCCTAATTAATTCACTACACCAGATTTCAAGTTCACAACTCGATATGTACTCATTGATAAGAACCATCGTTCATAGGGTCAATCCTAACCAGGAAATTGTTTCAAGCACTGTAGAACCGATCCCAATACTTGCATAAAACAATTCTAGTACAACTCTACTTTTGCTTTTATTAATATACTATACTATTACGATAAATTACACAATTGATTCTCAAATCCAAGTTTATCGTCACCAGAAATCCAAAATTCGTATTCTTGTTATACTTTGTCCCCATTGTTAGCCATTTTCGCTAACTTTTGCGTCTTTATGATTCTTTTAGGTTCTCAATCTCATCTTTCGCTCTAGAGCTGGAAGGAGAATTTCAAAATTCTGGCTACTTTCGAATACGTACAATTAATGGTATTTTAGATGAAATTTGTGTGGTAAAAACACTGATGAGAGAACAAATCTGTAATGAACACAAAGAATACATGACAACGATGCAGATGAGCCGTATATTACTCTATCGTTGTCTTTCATTAGTTAAATGAAAAAAAAACTGATATCAGAGTGTCCGAACTGTTTTGACTGGACCTATATCGAAAAATAAACACACAATTAGTTAAACTCCCAAGATGCCATGGAATTAAAAGAAGAAAGATTTTTTTAGCTTTTGAAGAAAGATTTTAAGGAACACTATAATGGAAAATACAAATAAAACGTTGATTAAATTGTGCTTTTCCGTTTGGTCGATTTTCAAGGTATAAATAAATAAAAATACCATACTCTGAGACCAAAAAAATGTTGCTAAAACGTACTCTCTGAGGAAAATGTTAACGGAATGTATCAGTAAGACAAACGCTCAAAATTGTATCCCTCAATTGGTTGAAAATTTTAGTATACAGGGAGTTATACTCTTGTATAATACTAAAGATACTGAAGCGGAATATTGCTTCTGGATTATAAGTATAATTAAACATGTTATCAAAGATCAATATGACAGCTGAAGAGCACTCTTACCACGCTTGAATATGATCGGAGAAGAAAGCCAGATTTACAGATATACCTATGATAAAAAAAGTCTTTCAAGGCAGTGAAACTGAGTTAACATTTTATTTAGACAAATGGGCATTAGTTTTCGAGATTTGAAATCCTCGAAATTGAGTGAATTACCGACAATGTTCGTCATTTGAAGAAATTCTCTCGTTTTCGCCTTGATGATTTAAGCAAGACTGGTGAAAAGTGAGATCCTTCTTTTTAAATTCGGGTTTCGCTTTTCATACCTGTCGTAAGAAATCGTCAGTAATTTGGAATAAACAAGTGTTGGTGGACTGTCTTCTCATCTCACACCCAAGAGACTGGTTATATTGTCACCGATTTTTCCAACAGAATCTACATAATTCATCTAAACGAAAAGTACTGCACAAGACAACTGAAGTACTGCTTTTTTTGTAGAATTTTTCATAATAATGTATCTACAACAAAGTTTTTATATTTTATGCATGGAAATTGATCATATATTAATCTCATCACTTGCAGTTTACTCTACTTGAAATAGAAGAATGAACTCACAACTGGAACGTTTTTTATATGGTTGTCATTGCAAAACTAGAAAAATTTAAACTAACACTTCAATTGGTCACATAAAAAAACTGAAACACCTTTTCAACGTAAATGCGTGCAAATTGCAATTAACAGATAGGCCTATTTCGCCTGCGACTTGCCGACTTCTTCAGTGTTGAACGTAGTATAAATTTAGGAACATGAGATTAATATCAGAACAGTGTGAATTAAAGTGTGCCGAAGAAAATATAAGCTTGATTTCGGCACGACACTGCATGAAACCGTACGACGTAAGATAGCTGATTTTAACTTGTAGTTGTTTGTCTTTGTTTACGTTCTGGAAAACAAAATCGTGTTTCGGAATAGGATTTTTGCAACGAAGTCATCAAAATGCGAGGTAATTATCCCGTAAACAGATTTTGCACAAATGGTGCTCTATTTCCAACATTTCGCTTAGTCAACTGGTAAAATTGGAAAGTGTGGTTCGAAATGCCATCTGGAAGTTTAGTGGGAATTGTAGTTTTATGGAGGCGAGTAAAAGACTGGAAGACCATCATGGCTTTTTCTAACGTCCACGTGCGATGGCGAAAATGCCAAAATGGAGTAAAAAGCTGGCTGCGATAGTTAAAACGCGGACTTGGAAGCTGTTAGAGACCAATATTGCGACGTAAGCTACGATTTTCTAATGCAAAATGTGGCCAGAGCCGTTTATGACATCAGAGAAAATGAAGACTGATACGTACATCCGGGAATTCTTAAATCTACTTTTGCTGCCAATTATCAGAAAGCATTATGGTCCAGTTTTGTTTTAACCGGATTTGGTATCTAGGCATTATACGGAAGACACCATTGCATGCTAGCCTCATACCACGAGTTTAGATCGACGGTGATGAAATCAAGATGAATTCGTGTATCTTAGCTCATTGGTAACCGCCTATAACGACACCAGCAGAGAGATACAAAGGTGCATTATGGCTCCACGAAACATGGACCGAGCTGCTAAGATCGAACAGAGTTCGCCGAACCAAAGTCGCCCATATGGTGCTTCAATTGGAACGGAAGGTCTCTACGGCTACAGATCTACGGTGCGAGTGCAGATGACCAACGCACTTCGTGTTGAACGTGAAGCAGGCGAATGAACCACGAATTGCATCAGTTGCTGGGAAAACCTCCCATCGTACACATCGCTAAAATCGGTGGACTACGATGGGCTGGGCATGTCGAAAGAATGTCGTACGACGCCTTGTTAAAATGGTTCTCGAAAACGAACCGACGGGTTCAAGAAGAAGAGGGGCCCAACGAGCAAGGTGGATCGATCAAGTAGAAGGAGTAGCGAGGCTGGCGAGGCAAAGTCATGGACCGATTACAATGGAGACATCTTCTGTGTACAGTAAAGGCTACACCGGCCTTGGTATGATTGAAATAGAAAGAAAACCCATGGTGCAACGCCACTGAAATTTAATACGATCCGAAACGTATGTATCCTCAGAACTATCCTCAAGCTCGACCAATCAAGGCATTTTGGGCTCAAAACAAGGTAAAGTGAATATGTTAACGAAGAAAACATGTTAAAGCAGCAGATACTATCAAAAAAATTGTTGCAGCAACTTGATTGTGGCTGAAATCAGTTTCACCGCAGTAAATTTAACCAATTTACATCAACTGTGCTACTAGGATCACATGATGACGGATCTGTCTAAAACACTATATTCCATTTACAGGAAGTGACATTCCAATTAACGTTATTTAGGCTAGTTGTTACAGAACTTAAAATTCGATAAGAACCCTGCCTCTGAACTGATAACTAGTTCCAATGATAGCTTCTATAGAATTCTGAGGAGGAGTTTAGGGAAACGAATAAGATTAATAAAGAAATTCGGACAATTCTTGATTTCCTTTTTTTAGGGTATGACAGTGGAAACAGGCCCTTACTTATAATCTGCATTTGACCCTTTTATTTGTAAAATTTGCTTCTATGAGCCTCTATTTTCTATCAACACACAGACGTTCCTAGGCTATGGTGCCCATTTGGTCACTGTTTTTATCGTCATGATTAAAACAATTTTAGGAAAATAGATTAGTTTTCATGTATTATGTATGTTTTTGATCTATGTAGACGGTTTCGCCAGTGTCACTGTGTCACTAATTTGTGTCTATGTCTTATTCAAATAATGACGTACGTGATTAGCTCGGTCTGTTATTGGCTTCAGCTACTAAGTTTGTAATTGTTTCGTTGATGTAACTTTATGACTCCATCCGTCACAGAATATCACTTGCACATATATTTTTGTTATTGCAAAGATGGCACCTGGCATCGATGAGGATCTCAGACTTATTGTCTGTGTCATTCATACTTAGTTAACACAAGCCACATGTGGGGCTGGCTGAATTTCACAACCACTCGCGGCCATGATGGTTGCAAAACTGTATGCATACAAAGGCTGAGCACTTCGACCGATTAATGAATTTCATAACCATTTTAACATAAAAGATAGTAATATAAAAAGGAGAAGAGAAGCAGGATCTCATTATTTGATGGCATGCAGGGTGTATGTGAGATTATTGGTGATATTATCACAACAATTTTTTGTATCTCTGACAAAAAATTTCGAATCATTCTAACCTAACCGAAACCAAATTAATCAGAACCAACCAGAAATAGTAATAAAAAAAACAATAAACTACTGGATAAAATTGTTGTTTTGAACCTAAGTTCTAGCCTACTCTCCAGCTTGAGCTTGAGATCTAGTAACAATCCAAAATATCCAAAAATTTCAAATACGAACTAATCTAAAACATAGAAAAGAGTGGTTCTATTTCCTATCTAGCGGGTCAGTTTTTGATTTGAGTTTTCTTTCTTTTTATGTATTGTTTGGTATGGAGGATATATGTTCCTACTCAATCTCATCACCTCGCATCGCCAGAAACTTTGAATTAGAGTGCAGTCGGGCTGATTTGCCGTGTTTGAACTTTGCATGAATCCAAGGATATTGTATTTGACTCACCAAACACTGTTTCTGATATAAATCACAAGGAAAGGTTTATTCTACCGCTTCATATGGTGTTTTATAGTTTCATAAGCGGCCCTCCGTGTCCTACCTCGAATAAAAATGCTTGTCATCATCAGTCTTCAATTACACTTGACTGTGCCTATGTGCTTCATTTCGAACAGTCAGATAATTACGCTGATCATAACATTCACCCTTTTCGTAAATAGAGCAATTGCTTTCAGTTATTACACCATGAGTTAACCAGGTATTTTGGTTATTCATTCGATAAAACTAATGGATATACAATACCATAAAATGCCTTTTTCCTCTTTTCCTTTCGATTGAAAGTAAAAAGTCTAAGAGTGAGTTCCGCTATAGCCCGCCAGTATCACACCTGATGTTAGTGCCTTTATATAAACGTGCTACGACGAGGCATTGAAAATATGATACTTTTACTCATACTTTAATTATTATGTCATATATTCTCCGTGCGTTATGTAGAAGGAGATGTTCGCTCATCCCCGCCTGTTGAAGTAGCGGACTTGTTCCGTGCTACAACCTACCCCACAGTGGGATGTTAGGCGAAAATTGACGTCCATGGTTGGAGTACCACTGCACAGAAAAAAATAATTAATTTTAACAAGCGCGTAAAATTTCCAAGTCAAAGGAGCGTAAACAACGATATTGTTTGCAATCTTTCACACAACAGGCTAGACTCAGGCGTTATATGGCTTAAATTTACATGAAATATCCCATTATTTTCTGCCAAATCTAGCATTCCCTTTATGTGCATTAGATAACGCAGAAAATTCAGTGTTTTTTTTTATCTGTGCGGACACATGCCCTTTCAATCACTTTCAAACATCTGTTTGAACTCCTACCTGTCATACACTGACGGAACTTTCATTACTTTCTCTTAATATCTATCATTCTAGCAAAAAACATTAATGTGCACTCTTGGTGCCTCATGATGATGAGCGAACATCTTTTGCTACATCATACTCTTAATACTAGTCAAATTATTGGTCTCTCATGCATGTTTATAGCAAAAGATAGGTCATCTCACCGTCGACAAGGTGATCATTTTGGCCACGAGAAGGTATTCGAAGTTCAGAGATTTTTTTAAGAAATCTAAAGATATGCCAAAGAGGATAGACACTATAGAACGAAGAACTGGACAAATTAAAAATAATTCTCTGACATCAGCACAATGCGGTGAAGAGCTTCATTGTACCTGTTGCTAAAATTCACAACAAATTATCGAGTAGATTCTCGAAGCACAAAAAATTGAAAAACTTAATCGTATACAAATAATCCCCTCTGTTGTCTTATTCAAAAGCTAAGCCACCAACAGTAAAACCAAAGGTCCATTCTTAGTTCATTCGGTAATGGCGCAGCTGCAAAGCAAAACCATACTGCACTCAATTTACAAATTTATGTTAAAATTTACGAAATGTACACATTAGAAATATGTTTCGCGGGTCGTAATTCATGTAGCAAAAGTCGGGAATGTTAAGAAAGATTTACGTTTAAAATTCAATCTCCTGAAACTGAAACATACGTAGTTTGACGAAAGATGTGTTTGATTGAATTTATTTTCTCATCTCTTTCAACTCAGTGCTACAGGACGCTTGCATGTGCCGGTCTCAGGAGAAAGAAATTTACATGACATTTCAGTAGTGTGTATCAATTACTTTCGACAGCAGTTTATACATCCTATTTTATGACAAGCAATTAATTATACAGCATGATTATTATTCAACGTATCAATAATTTTATCAACTAATTTGAAGGTCCAACATAAAGGCACTCTCTTTAAGCTTTGAGAAATTTTCAGTCCACCAGTGATGTTGCTTTACGTTTTGAAATGTAGGTGGCGACCATGATAGTCCCTTCTATGTATGTAAGTCTGTGCCGCCTACATTACAAATCCGAAAACAAGACGCAAATATTTCTTGGTGGATCAGATCTATCAACTGAACGTTTGAAAGATTGGGAGGAAGTCAAGAAGCAAAAAAAAATAGCAGGAGATCGGTCTTTTTTTAATGTTTTCCATAGACATCTTGTCAATATTTACATCTTAAAATTTGACTAAAACACTGTAAATCAGCATGATTTCAATACCATTCGGATGCACATAAGAACAACGTGCCCACAGTAACAGTGAGCCTCTAATCTCCCATTGCTTTGGTAAACTTCTTCTTCGCAAAAGGAAAATGATAAAGCACGCGATATTCTGACTCATTCATAAAATGGCTAAACTGGTTTAGAAATGTTTCACAATTAACTAGCCAGATTGGAGATTTGGCAGCTGATGCCGCCAGGATCGTTCCCAGAAAAACCAAACATTATCCCAAAGGACGAACTACGTTGCATTTATTTCGTTCCCAGCTTGAGCGCGTGGTATTAATTGCTTCTCCCGGAGATCTCATCTCAGTAAAAGGCAAAGTTCATCGTTTGACAAATTTATGATCGGGCAAAACAGAAGAAATTGACAGAAAAAAAATGCACATAAAATCCTAGAGAGACCAACCGAACCGAACCGATCTTATCGTGCAAAACTGTTTCTCTCCAGGTCATGGAATGGACATCCGAGCGATTGATCTTTAGGTTACTCGGTGCTCTGCAATAAAACCGTAACCGACAGAAATCAAAATTTGAATGTTTAACGATTGGTTTCGTTGGAGCTGGAGAGATCATCCAATTTGGGGTTTATACTTGAAGATGATAAAATTTCCTGTCCACGGAGATGATTGATTTCACAAAAAGAAAACTGGTTTTCACTTTGATGGGTTTGAAATTGCGATGTGGACGAATGGGGTAATTAATGCGATCCTGATGGTTGATATGCTTGATGATTTTAAAATGGGATGCATAGGGCAGGCGGGTAATAGAAGCTAGATTTAGTTGCTATTATTCAAATTAAATAGCTGGTGAATCCATGACAATAGGACAATCGGAGATAATTTTAATATGCGATTTAAATTATTCTAACCAATGATGGACCAAATAGATAGATAGGTTTCAGATCGATGTTTGATACTTTCTGCTTCAGGGTGGATTAAGGGATATTGAACTTGATGATTGACAATAACTGTTCTAGTTTGGTTTAAAATCTTTGAAGCATAGATACGATAATAATGTTTAGTACTAAAAAAATTAAACTGCATCTTTCATAACCTTTTAAGCTTATTGCATTCACAATAAGCTCATTCTTTGCCTCCAATTTAGTATTCAAAATGCCCATTCCTCTGCGGATGTAGTGCAATTTGTGTATGAAGATTTGTCTTTTAAAACTTGAATATTAGGGTCATGTGTGTTTTGAAATGTTGATGCAAAACTGGCAGAGATCGCAACTGAACCAACACGAGCTCAAGAATCAGCTATTAGAACGTTGTGTGACAATACCAAGGATGTCGTTTTCTTAGGCGTCAATCGATATTCATTCGTCAGCTATGGGAACCGTGTAATCGACCCTTATAGTAAATCTATCAGTTATAAATTGTAACGATAATCGGTGATGAAGACGATGATTCGAATATTGATGGTTGAGTTGCGAATTCGTAGTTGTTGTTTCTGTTTTTGTTGCGTATTTACGTAACTTTCAACCTGAGTCTGGTTCTTCATGCCAGGGACACGACAAGGACCCTACACATCGAATCCATCAACACATCGGTCCGGACCAACGGCTTTACATCCCACCGAAGGAAGACGTGATCAGAGATTTTTTGTCTTATAAATTTCCAACGGCGTCGGCTGAAATTGATATTAAACCGACAGGATTGAAGTTTTTGATTTCCTTATAAATAATTTAATGAAAAAATCCATTCGAATACTTTGTTAATTCGTGCACACAAAAATAAACAATCATTAGACTTGATGAAAAAGGCTGCATACTCTCGTATAGTCACCTACCCACATCAATTGATCGATGGTTGCAGTAGTGGGAAATCATGCTTCGGCTCATTCGCAACGTTGCCGTATGTCGACTCTTTTTAGTGCCATGCCAATCCATATGCTTCGTAGATTAAAAACATGCACAACAATAGATATTATCAACCAATTGATTCTACACTGTCCAACAGATGCAAAAGCTTTGATGATGATATAATACATCTATTGTAGTAAGGTAACTTTCCATAGTAGTGGAATAATCTGAAAAGTGATTTTATCAGGATTCTATTGTTGTTGTTGATCATCAAGCCCATGTATAGAAGCCTAAAAACGTTTGGGTGGATCCGCAAGCAAAGGCACTTACGCGAAAGGCAAGAAAGAACCTGAATAGATGGAGTCAGAATGAACCCAAAAGATGGGATCGAAGAGGCCGCCCCCGTTCCGAAAATGTTAACAATCGGGAGTCCCACGCTCCCTATCCAAAACATTTTACTTAGGTGCCCCGATGGCCCCTCTCTTTCCCCGTTATGTTATGTAATGAATATTTAGAACATTTTGTCGTGATCATTTGGATTGCTTAACTTGTGTTAGTAAGTTTTGGTGAAAGAGACTTTGGTTAGGGCTATATGCCGTTCTTCATTTATAAATGAAATTTATGATGTAGATTCAATTATCTGTTTTTCTCCGCGTTTTTGAGAGCACTTACCACCTCTCACGTTTCTGAAAACCTTTTGCAGGATCGACCCGCTCCACATTTAGACTCCTTGATGATCGCGGGGTGGTTATCATGGTGTTTCTGCTTTTGATGAACTTAATTCAGTGATGTAGGTATAGTCCCACGATGTACTTGACGCGCGGTATTGCTAGTGGTTATAAAATAGGGAAGAAAACAGGAGAATGTAGAAAGCAGAGAACGCATTCGTAATTGGTAACATGCAATGTGCATGTGAGATGTTCATGGTGATATTCTCACAACGGCCGTTCAGAATTGTTAGACGTATGCATATGAGAGATCCTTCCCGATAAGTTTCCACGAGTTTAAACAATTCCATCATGTTTGGTTATAGAAAACAAGAAACCTTTTACAACATTTGGGAATATCAGGCCAAGTGATCATTACAAGCTGTTTGTTTGGTTCATGCACTTTCGTGTGTGATGTGGCAGCTCGTTCACACGTGAAATTTGCCACGACCAAGTTGACAGAACGCGCCCAAACACCTTTCTGAATCGAAGGGCAGGGCATTAATTTGCCTTTAATTGATCAACAAAACCTTCAACCTTCAATGATGGAAAGTTGGTAGCAAATACAGAATGTGAGCCAATTGAAGGAACTTCAACAGAAACACGAGGAACACGATACACGCTGAGAATTAGGGATCAAACGGTTACCTAAGTTATCCACTCTTTTTGATGGTACCGAAGTCGTTGTATAGCTGCATTCAAATGTTATTGATAGCTGTTGCGTTAGTTTGTGCTTTGAGGCAATCCGTATGTCGGAGAAAGACGTCCTTCTTAATCCGCCTTCATTAGCCAGGGGATTGATCGAGTCCAACGAATCACTCGTAAAGAAAACGGCCAGCCAATAAACACATCCGCCTTGATCCTAACGTTTGACAAGAGGAGAAGCTAGAAATTAGAAGAATTAGTATCTTCCATTTAATTCCAACTACCTTTGCTTATCTTCGACAGATACGCGTATTTCGTCTACAATGTGCAGACTTCTTCAGTGTCTCGTACTAATAACTCGACTGTACGAGACACTGAAGAAGTCTGCACATTGTAGACGAAATACGCGTATCTGTCGAAGATAAGCAAAGGTAGTTGGAATTAAATGGAAGATACTAATTCTTCTTCTAATTTCTAGTTACAGGTATTCCACTAAACAGCTCAAACCCTCTAGGAAGAGGAGAAGGAGAAGTACCGGAAATTGTCAGAGGTGAAACAGACGTTGTGGAGAATGTAGAAAAATAAAATGAAGTCGAAGGAATGCAAGCAAAAATTACGAAGATAGAGACAATAAATAAACGGAAGCGGATGGTGACAATAGTTAATTCAGGAAATTGCCAAGAAGACCTCGAATAAAAAAGTGAATGGAGGAGATGCAATGAAATTGAGAACGTCGAAGAATCGAAAGCGAAAATACGGCAAGGAGAAGAAATTAATAAAAGAATATATTATTAGTGAAATTGATTCAAAAAAGATCACTAAGAGGTTGCAGATTAAGGGAGGCGGAAAGTGACACAAGAAGAGGATGAAGAAACGAAAGCTGGTGGAAAAACGAAGAAGTGGAATGAGAGAAGATGATCTAAAGGATTCAGTAAAAGCGAAGCGAAAAATATCACACGAAACTGAATAAATGTGTAGAAATGAATGTAAATAGGGCTTAAGGAATGCGGAAACAGAAATGGAGCAAGATGACGAAAAAGATAAATCAAAAGTTGGAAAGAACATGAAAATAAGTTGAAACTTAATGAAAGAAACCTAATTGGTTGAAAATAATAACAGACGCGTAAGAAGAGAAGCGGAAGAATAGAAACGGAAGAAGAAAAGTGAAAGAACAGAAACAGAAGAGTAGTAACGGAAGAAGAGAAGTACAAGAGAAACGAAAAAAAAGAAACCGAAGAAAAGAAGCGAAGGAACATAAGCGGCAGAAGAGAAACGGATCAGATAAGCGGTAGAAAATAAAATGGGAATCGGAAGAACAGAAGCGGACGAAGAAACGCAGAAGATAAGTAACGGAAGAGAAGAACCGGAAAAGAGAAGCAGAAGAAAAGAGGCGAAAAAAACAGAAAGAGAAAGAGAAAAGCGGAAAATATAAACGAGAATTGAAGCAATAGTGGCGAAAGGAGTTATGCAGAAGAATGGAAGCGGAAGAAAAGAAGCGAAAGAAGAGAACCAGAAGAGAGATGCGGGACAAGAAAAGCCCTAGAATAGGAGCAGGTGATAAACGTAAGGAGATATAAGAAAGAAAGAAAGCGGAAGTAGAAACGCGGAAGGGAAAAGGAGAGAGAAGAGAAACAGAAGCCGCAAAGCGGAATCTGTGATGTGATGTGATAGGTAACCACCACCAGTGCAGGATTTGCCATGACGTACAGTTCTTCCCAATTGCTTCTTCTTATTTCTTAGCATTTCAAGCTGCTTATTGCTATCGCAATTAGCTTATTGCTTGCTCTCAACTAAGTGTTCTAAATGCACTTCCACAATTATTAATTGCCGAAGCTTTCGATGCCAGGTACCGCTTTTGCAAATTCCTAGACCAGGCCGGGAATCGAACGCAGCCACCTCTAGCATGGTGTTGCTTTGTAGCCGCGCATTTATCAACTGAGTTAACGGAGGACCCGAAGTAGGATATTAAAACTTTGTGACATTAATGCTTATTATTTAGGAGGAAAATAATGACGGCATAGCTAGGAGGCGCGTGAGGAGGGGCTTCTGATTTTTTTGTTGCGTAAAAGGTCGACAGGGAACGTGTTTACCTACGGAACTAAAATGACCATTACTACAGAAATATCCAACCGATATGACAGATGAACATCATCCGTCTCCGAAAAAACCCGGATCTCCGTGTTCCGAAAATGGTATACTTATAGACGAGAAATTGCCACGATCTCTCTATTTTTTTTTTGCTTATTTATTTTCCGTCGGCCTATTTCTTCGAATGGTGACAATCACCGACGCCAGGAAAACGACTCCACCACCTGGACCCTACCTAACGACTCATGACTATGAACCGGGACCAACGGCTTTACTTCCCTTCCGAAGGAAGACGTGACCAAGATTTTTTCGCCTCAGAAAAACCACCGACGTCAACTGGGATTGAACCCAGACCCACTAGGGTGCCAGTAGCAGTCACACTTACCACTACACCACCGACGCCGGCCAGGATCTCTTTTGTGAATAATGTTATCCCGCAGCGTATATCCCTGCCGTTCGGTTCAGAAAGGGGTATGGGCGCGTTCTGTCGAGTCGGTTGCGGCAGATTTCATGTGTGAATCGGCTGCCCCATCAACGTTCAAAAGTGCCTGAACCAAATAGACAGCTTGTAATGATCACTTGAAGATGCGATGGGGGATCATTGCCCTGTTATTCACAAATGAAGCACGTTGTATAACGTTTTTTGTATTCTATAACCAAACATGATGGAATTGAGTAAACGAGCGAAAACTCAACGGGAATGATCTCTCATATGCATCCGTCGAACCATTCTGAACGGCCGTTGTGAGAATATCACCATGAACATCTCACATGCGCATAGCGTGTTACCAATCACTAATCCCTTTTCCTTTCTATTCTCTTCCCTATCCTATGACCACGAGCAATATCATATCGTCATCCTAAAGTCAACTCTTCAAATGAAGTAACATCGAGACAGCACAGAGCAATAAAGAACGGTATAAACCCTAACCAATTTTACTTTCAGACAAATTTCCTAACACAAGGTAAGCAATCAAATGACCATTACAAAATATATTGAATATCATCATATCGACATAATATAACGGAAAAAGGTGAAACGATTTGAATATGGAGCATGGGACTGCCTTCTCCCTATTGTTAACATTTCGTGGAACGAGGGCGGGTTCTTTGACCCCATCTATTGGGTTTATTCTGTCAATCGAGGGCTCGACTCTAATGGTGTATGTGTGAACTTGCTTTTGGAAGGAGATTCTCTTCCCTATATTCGCGGGTTTCGCGTAAGTGTCTCTGTTTACGGGCCCGCCCAAACGTTTTTGGCCCTTCATACAGGGGCTTGAAGATCACAAACAACAGTAGAATCCTGATCTAATCGTTTTTCAGATTATTCCACTGCTATGAAAAGTTACCTTGCTACAATAGATGGTAGTATCTCATCATCATCATCATCAATGTTATCCCGCAGCGTATACATGCGGCAAACATTTTAGAACGTTTGAACCATCACGCATTTTAAGAATTAGGAATTTATTTCATGTAAGGTTTCAGAAAACAATTTATGCTAAGGATAGACCAATTACTAGAATGATGAACATTTATAATGAATATTGTGAAATAATTTATGTAACTATGCCAAAAGCGATATTAAGAAAAATCTTACTCTTGACTGGCCACTCCAAGAATTTTGACGCTCATATTGTTAGGGTTCAATTCAAATAATCTTCTGGTCATACGTGGTCTCATGAGAACCTGCTCTGGAGTACTTGGTCCAGGATCAAGTCACCGGATTTTCATTTGGTAACTAACACATATTTTTGTGTATTCTTTGAATGACTTTTAGTGTCATTACTGCTGATTTTCTATTGGAATATTTTATAGGATACCATTGTTGGCACATGATTCCAGAAATCCGGTATTTCCGTAGACTGGTGATTGCCACCGGTCAAATAAAACAATTTTTAAAAAGTGGTTTAGTTCCTGAGTGAACGAAAAAAAACAAACAAATTATAAAAGGACGGATCTTTAGAAATTGTAAAACCCTTCATGAGCAAGTTTATGTAAACAAATTTTCTTGAAGTCCACGTGGTGCTTGGATAGTTTTTATTTTATTTGCTTCCAATATCTTTATGATTAGTTGAAAATAGCCATTGTCGCGATTAAATGGCTGAAGATTAGGCGATAAATTGTAAATTTATATATAAGAATAATTCTTTTTAATCAATTAAAAATATTAAAACTTTATATTCAATAATGATATTAGACTGCAATTCTGAAGGAATAATTTTTAATTATTAAAGTTTAAGAATTAAAAGATTAATACAAATATTTATTTGCTCAGGAGGCCAAAAATCACCCTAATAAAGATATGTAAAAACATATATTTGCTAGAACCTTTTAATGAAATCTTTAATATTTTTTTTACTTCTTCGATTTCGATGGTTTATCTCTTGTCAGAGTCATTCAAACACCCCTGTTTTGTATATTTATGGCAACTTTTTCGAAAGCGAGAATCAAACTTGGGAATTTGGCGTTAGAGGTATGTATGTTAATCACTACACCGGGGTCGCCCAACTTAATGAAAGTTTTCAGTGGGTTGAGCAAGAGAAAATTGTGAGCATTTGTTTTGGGTTTTAGGTGTTGAGTTAACGTGAAAAATCACCCAATGCTATTAAGCCTATCATCGGCTTAATTTTTTGCGATTTTTTTTATCATTTGCTCAATTCTCGAGCAATTTATGTTAAGGGCCTAAAAGCCATTTGTAAACAGTGACTTTAAATGTCGATTTCTCTTGAGTCTTAAATCACTCTCGTGAAATGAAAACAGTATTTGGTAGAAGAATGTTAGTTCTACCATATGGAGTAACAGGATATAGTGGGATTCTAGTGATTCGTGAGAAATCAACGTTTAAAGTCATTGTTTACAAATGGCTTTAAGGCCCTTAACATGAATTACTCGAGAATTCTACTCAAAAGTATTTAAAGTCTATATGTTAACCTCACCAACGAGTTCGAAATCGACGAATTCATTGGGTAAATTTATTACAAATCTTTGCTCAGCTTTGCCTCAGATACATTATTTTTCTGCCTGCGGTTATGCTGCAATACCTGGTTTCAATTCAGTTAGTTTTGCTCAGCCTTCGTTTAGGTTGAATACATAAATGGATTAAATGATCAATGTATTAGTTTTAACTTAATGTGGCTAAAGGGATACAATGATAAGCAATTTACTATTTTAATATTCCAAGCACGGGGTAAACGTTAACCTACAATGCTCATTTTTTGCTGTATGGTGCTTCACTAGATGGAACACCATGCTACAAAAAATGAGCTTTGAAGGTTTACGTTTACCCCGTGCTTGGAATAGGGTTTCGGGGTGCTTAAGCCGTTTCCTACCCTAATTAAATTATTCAAGAGTTTTTAAGATTTTCTACTATGAAACAATTCATAATAAGACTCTATTAAATTATTCACGTTTTCTGATAAATGTGATCAGCGCCGTTATTAATCTTTTAAATCATGGCTCACCATAGTTGAAGAATTACGAGGGACGGTATCGCCATGCCCTTTTCAATTGATTCATAGTGCGATTTCAGTTATTCTTATCAGCCCCGTATTAACAATTGATATGTGCAGGCTGCGGGAAGCTATAAATCTATCCTTTTGTTAATGTTGAGATGTCTGTATTCGTTTTCATTTCTTGTGTACATTTAACGTCCAACTTGTCAATCATTTTTCTGACTTTGTGTTCAAAATGTTATTACGATGAATACTACGTTTGACTATTGTTTTAACAGAACTTGTCAAACTATACAACAGTTTGCGAACATTCACCATACCACATGTAGTGGCAGCACTGGTCATTGATCTAGGCCAAGTAACGTACGAACACTAATGTTCCCTTGTAGGAAGCAACAAGCACCACGTTACCCGTGTTTCTCTTGTCTTCTCACAGACATTAGAACGCTGCCTCTTGTCAAAATTTATTCATGAATTCAGTCGAGACAGAAACGTCTTTTAAAACAACACATTGCAAACTACTATATTCTCTCTCACACAAATACCACCCGAAACAGGCAAACTTCTACACTAACAGCGCACAGTGATTCCGCCGTAGGCCACAACCTACAACGTTTTAGGCGAGTGGGTTCAATTATCAGAAAGGAGTAATCATTTCCAAACGATACCACCAATCTCTATCCAAGTGCTCTGGTAAAATTTATCATTTTAAAATCGGGTTGCATAAAGATTATTAAATTAACCCTATAACCCTAAAATTCCTGAAAATTTTATTTGAAATTCGAAAAGTTCGAGAACCTGAGACAAAATGATCCATGTTCAAATTGATATTAAACGTGAAGCATACACTATAAATGTAGTCAAAAAATCATCATTATTAAAGCTCATGTAAGCTATAAAACATGAGATAAGTAGACCTAAGCTGGAAACTTTTACCATTTTTAAGCACGAAATTGTGATACTTCCAGGTTCTTGTCACAAATGATTTGAAAACAAAACGAAAAACAACTAATGACCACCCCTCCCAATGAAAGAAATCACTGTGCTGCCATAGATAACGTGTAAAAAGAGCGCTCTCTCATCTATCCAGCACATCCGCTCTTCTGCCTATTCGGCCCAGCATAATTTATTCATAAATAAGCAGTCGCCGGTGGAGGAACGTTTTTGTCAATCATGAGAGATTTAGTATTTTTCGGTAAAATCGTGCACTCAAAGTCGTTCGATGAGCTCGAAGTAATTCCCGATGGATTTCTAGCTGTTAAAGACGGAAAAGTGAGTACCAGGTTATCATGAAACGATAGACAACACAACATATCTTTGCAGCAAGGCAGGGGATCATTATAGGAAGTGATAACACGCGTGCTCAACTTTTTTGTGTGTGATTTCGATTTCGAACCTAATCAACGGTTGATTATTTTTTGTTCCGTGTAGATTGTTGCTGTGGGCCCGAAGGTGAACTATGAATCGCTCGCTGAAAATGATTCTTTCGAGCAAATCACACTCACCGAAACTCAATTTCTGCTTCCGGGTTTCGTCGATTGCCATATCCACGCCCCACAGGCACCGAACATCGGTCTTGGATTGGACAAGGATCTGCTGGGATGGCTGCAGTCTTATACGTTTCCCCTGGAGTCGCAGTACAAGGATGTCGAATTTGCACAACAGGTTTACAGTGCCGTAGTGCGTGATACGCTCTCGAGTGGTACCACTTGTGCGTGTTATTTCGCTACGATCTACAACGAGAGCAACAAAGTGCTGACTGACGAAATCATCCGTCAAGGACAGCGTGCTTTTGTCGGCAAGGTTTCATCGAATCGGCTATGTCCGGATAACTATATGTAATTGGAAGGCTGATTTTTTTGGGAAGATTTGTAATCAATTCATTTACCATTTCAGTGAATCTGGAACAGAAGATTCTGTGCGAGACAATGTTGAATTCATCGAATATGTTTTGAAGAAGAATGTAGACCGCGTGAAACCGATCATCACTCCACGATTCGCAATCACCTGCGACATGGAGTTGATGAAGAAGCTAGGCGAGTTGGCTGAACGGTACAACTTAAACATCCAATCGCACATTTCGGAGAGCTTGGGTGAGCTGGATAGCGTGAAAGAGTTTTACCCCGATAATAAGAACTACTCCGATGTTTACGACGAGGCAAAGCTTCTGACGAAACGCTGTGTGATGGCACATGGCGTCCACTTGGAGGATGAAGAGCTGAAGGTTCTGAGTGATCGAGGTACTTCGGTTGCCCACTGTCCATGTTCGAACACGAATTTGGGTTCCGGAATGTGTGACGTAAAACGACTGCTGGCGGCCAATGTGAAAGTTGGCTTAGGGACGGACGTCTCCGGTGGAAACCGTATTGCTATCTACGAAGTGATGCGAGCTGCCTTGGATGTGTCTCACCATTTGAATATGATGAAGAAGCAAGATGTCAAAGGCACCGGAAGGGTGGCAGTCGGAACGAAAACGAATGAAGAATATGTGCCCTTGAACTACAAACAAGTCGTGCATCTGGCGACGCTGGGAGGAGCTGAAGGTGAGTGTTGGTGAGAGGTAAATTCAATGAAGTGGGAATCTGGATTCACATTCATGGTACAAATATAGCTTGAGAGATAAACATTTCGAATTTGAAAGGCGAAATGGACCGTGATAGCCGACTGTCAACAGATAAAAAAACAGTTTCGTTACTTCAGTTTCTATGCGGTGCAGTCAGGAGACAATGAAAATTACTCTTATCGAAATTTGTTTACCAAGATAAGATTCACTTTGATTGTTGTTTTTTGTATTTTCCCAATGCGCGGAGTGATTGAAATTTGTCAGAAGCAGATAACTTCCCATCTGCATGAGAGGCTCTTGGAGTGGACAGTAATTTTTTGCCATGACTGTTAGACATGAAAAGAAAGTACTGATAGTTCCGTATAGCGTAACGGCAGGCTTTTGAAATGGAAAGATACAAGTTGAAAACGAGCAGAGGGCTTTCAATCGGTAGTATACCGAACGGGTGATTATGTACGGGGATATTTTACTAAGCTACCCAATGCAGGGTATGCAAGGGGGGGAATATCCCCTTGACTGGTAAAAGAATATGTGA